>CM052319.1:13787615-13911415 GCA_028455605.1 Lasioglossum malachurum
AATCGCTGATCACTCTTGGTCGATCGTTGTGTCACTTGGATCTAGGTGGACGGTAGTGCACTCCTTTTACGCGAAACAACTTAGCCGTTTTTTAGAGGCTTGTACCTCGGAACTGGAGGCAGATGGAGCGATGTAATTTCGTACACTTGTTACATGCTATCAAGTCTCAATATTGACAAAACATTAATCTTCCAACATTAGTAGGTTCCGAGATATAGGACCGCAAAAATCGCTAAATTGGTCACTGACTGACTGACTCGCGGATCATCAAAACCTTTTGGGTACTTTTCATTGACCTACAAAAGAGAAATTGAGAAAAGCTTGAAATTTGGTACATAGGTCCACTATAACAAACCATCAAAGGAAAAATTATCAAAGTTTGAAATTTTACACCTCAAAAAAAAACAGTGCGTCCTACCGCAAAAATAACGACATTTTCAAAAGGCTTAACTTTTAGTCTTTTGAATTTAAAAAAAAAAAATAATATATATATATATATAATAAGGCTCAACCGAAATTATATATATAATTAATATATTATTATACATTATTCTTTGCAACCCTAAAATTCCTAAACCAAGAATCAACTAACAAAGAAAATAAAAACAACATAAACCTCAAACGGGACAAAGTTTCAAGTAGGTATAAATAGGTAGTAAAACGAACATGCATTTATTAATTTACTTAATGTCCACCTTAAAGATAAAAAATGTTTATAATTTAATAAATCAGGCATAAGAGTAATACCTACTTGATAATTGATGAAATTTCGACAAAAATTGATGAATTCCCAACAAAAATATCCTGTAAACAGGAGCCCCATCCCAAGTTCTCTATGGCCGTAAAAAGTTGCGAGATCAAACAAAATACGGCCAAGTTCGTTAGTTTAGAAATACCTCTTGCAATACTGAGAAAAGCGTTTGTAAAAATTAATGGAAAAGAACGCTACTTAATTTTTAATTAATTATACATGGAAGGCTAAATTACTATGGCCATTGGTTTAAAAAGTAACGGCCAAGTTTGAATAATTTAGCCTTCCATGTAATTCGTTACAAATTAAATAACGTTTTAATTTTAAACTAATTTTTACAAACGCTTTTTTCAGTATTGCAAGAGGTATTTCTAAACTAACGAACTTGACCGTATTGTGTTTGATCTCGCAACTTTTTACGGCCATAGAGAACTTGGGACTCCTGTTTAGAGGATGTTTTTGTTGGGTTAATTTAACGTCCGCAAACATTCCCACCCCGAGCGTTCAAAATATGTGCACTACATAAAGTACCGAAATACATAGATCACGTAAACGCGCACTTTAATGCAAATTGTAGCGTGAAGTAAGAATTCAGAATGCGCCGGCGCGACACTTTGTTGACCTACGGTACACGAGGCGTTTCTGTTTATTAGATACACGAGAAACGGACCCGGATTAAAGTCTCACGAGTATAAGTATGTGTCTCGGTTCCGAGCGGCGATCAACGCGTCCGCCGGCATTACTGACGTAATTTATTATGTATGTATTCCTAAAAACATTCCTGGGCTGTCTACGCCTGCGGTACACCTCCTATTATCCACCAATGTTCCGCAACGACCGAGTACATTCAGCTTTACGAGTGATAAAAGCCACGGGAGTGATAAACCGTCCGGCTGATACGATTTCATTCGGGATTTTACGATTCGATTAAACGAAACAATGGAAAGCTCCGCGAGCGAATGTTTCGAACAAATTCCAGCGGGGTGAAAATTCGCGATCCTACGGGAGAGGGTTATGCAATGGCACGAGAATCGAGGAAAAAAGAAAATTTTACGATCAAACGTGTACGTGTACGGAATGCGACGGAACTGGCTGCGCGAGCTGCTCGAAAGCGCGAAGGAAACGAGTCGTCGTTGAACTTCGGAGGCGATTTCCGTGTTTTCGGACAATCTGCATACCGACTCGAACCTGTAATTAGGATTACGAGATTAAAATGTGGGTGGCCTTTAAACGGGGAAATGCTCCACTTCAATCACGTTTAACGGCTACAAAAATGCTATTGGAGGCACTATGAGAGAACCAGAGCGACAAGCAGTGTATAGCTACAGACCGTCGTTAATTTAATTGATATATTTCAGCAGAAAAATAATTAATTAGAAGCAGAACCAACACAGATCGTAGCAAAGGGGGATAGGTGATTAATAGATAGCGGTCGAAAAGCGGCTCAAGAGGCAAAATAAAATCCGCTGAGAGCAGCAGCCGGTTATACCCAGCGGTCCCGATAAAAATCTTTTTAAGGAACCACGGTGCTTACATAACCTCTATCTGTGAACGGTTCGCGAGCCCGAGAGGCGTGACCGGAAATTCGCGGACCGTAAAATATCACTGCACGCGGTTAGCTAGCGGAAACTTTGTTGTCCCAGCACACACTCGACGACTCGAAAATCTTGTTGATAACCGGGTGGGAAACATTAGCTGGAAAAAATACCGGCTCTTAGAGGACAGCATACAGGTCACAGGAAATACGTCGAATTACGCAGGCGCACAGCGCGGTACCCTGTGGGCAAAAATTTAAAAATGCATTGTCTAATATCCGCTATGTTGGATCTATGTCTTAACATCTAAATTATCATGTTTATCAATTCACATTTCATATCGGCTACCAATTAAAACTTGGCAAGTGAAAGAGGCTGAAAATAAAATAATTTTTGAGAACAATAAAAAGAGACTCCATTCTGGCGAAAAAATTCATATTAATCGGTTCAGGCATTAAACGCGACTTTTAATTTGTACATAAACTTATACAATTGGTACTATATGCCAAGTAGTGTACATAAAATTTTGATTCACGGGTGTGACATAATTGAAAGTTTCTACTCTCATCGGACCCCTTTATATCAAGCTGTAAGAAAACTTCTTCAAAACAGAAAAGAGATCTTGCGGTCATAACACAATATTTAACGAAAGAATTAGATTTTTCTGATTCGGAGTTAGGGAACGACGATTCTCATACGAACAATGATTAATGTGTATTAATAAAATGTTTTGTTTACATGTTTTTATGGATATTTGTTTATCTGTTTTCTACACGTAATGTATGTACTATATGTTTATATTTCATTTTTACATTATACATAAAATATGCCTCTTATTGTTTCTTTGACATTTATTTAGTTTAAAAGAATGGAAAATTCTAAAATAGTATTCCAAAACCTCGATTAGTGCATTTAAAACAATTCCGAACAAAGAAATATAAGTGATTACTACACCAAACGTAGCTTTTTATTTTTGTCCCAAATTGTGAGGCGTGGCGAAGAAATCACTGTCGCAGGGGAAATGCGATGACTATATCGAGTCGGCTGGCCGGTGAATATGTACATATGTACATAGTAGGAATTTGCTAAATTCGTCATTTTCGGTTGGAGATGGGATCAAGTTCAACATGTAGCTGCGAAATCGAGTCAAATTTAATATTCGAGTTTTGTTCCTCGATTTTGGTTGATGATTTTCGTTGAACGAGACTTCGCATGCTTCTATGACTAACATCAAACTAGTACTGAGAATCAAACCTACCCAAGCATATTTTATCCCATATATATCTACCTATCGACTCCGTCTATTCGTCATTTGGTTCCGTTGAACCAAAAGGAATTCGCAGATCGCAGGGATTAATATTTCAGAGGCGTGCTGTTGGACGAGACTAGAATGACAACCAACGAGCGAGCGGTGGCTGATAAACAAGTGATAGGCGTTGGCTAGACACTGACTAGTCAAAGGATGATTGCACCCCCCCGGTTTAACAAGTAAGTAAACATTACTTCCAGAATAGAAACGATGCGTGCATCTCGATCGCGACGCAAGTTGAGTCTCGGTTTACCCGACACCTCTCGTTTATCCACTTACTCGTCAATAAGTTGACCCTGAAGAGACACGTGAGCAGCGTCGTTCGGTGTCGAAATTCGTGTCGACACTCCGCAATAAATACCCCGAGCTTCCACTTCCTGTGTTCCAGGCTGGCAAACCGAAATCTTTCGCTACCAAAAATGTGGCGACCGCTGTAGTATTCCGGCTCGAAAATAACCTGGCGAAATCAACACCTCTATCAACATGTGACGACACGATGACATATCTTTTTCGACCTTCGACCCTGATGTGTTAAACGGAATTGTACGAATTAGTTTTTTATAATTTTATCGGTGGCACTGGTCACGTGGAAAAGCTCGGTTCGACAGGCACAGGCAACGAGTTTTGTCGAGGGAAATGGCATGTCCAGTCAGATGACCAATAGATTTGGTCGAGTATGTTGCCTCATTAAAAAAAGAACGATAGCGGACAGCCGATATCCTGACTCATCGCCAGGCTGTAGACATACGTCTTCAAGAAGGTCGCCGGTGGCGAAGGTGGGAGACCCTCTTTTTTTCTGGGTAAGTGTTCTCCTTTCAGAGAACTGCAAGGGTTTCAACCTTGAACTGGTCGAGCCCGAGACGGCACGGTTTCCTTAAACCTCTGCAACAACGGATAGACAATGCTGGCAAACGCTGCACAGTGGGGTATTTGCACGAAGAAGCTGGCCAAAAGTCGATTTCAAAAATTTTGCGCAAGCTGTACAAATTTTGTTGTTCGAGATAGTTGAATGTTTAAGGAACAATGTATCAGCATTCTTTTCTAATTCATGAAGCAGCATATCTCATCGACAGTTAAGAGATTTTATAGCACATTTTTCGCTCATTACTGATTATCAGGTATTTTAGAGAAATCGTGTAAATGTTTTCGCTTCAGAAATATTTCTGCTAGGTGTGTACAGCATTTTCGAACAGGTTTCAGTTCTTCATTATCCAAATTAGTGTATAGTTATTAATATTTGAAAATAACCAATAATTTGGAAACATTATTTTCGCCTATAATACTTCGTTAACGGTTTTGTTATACTTCGTTATTAACTTTGTTATACAAAGGTTTGAGATCACAGTCCAAAAAGAATTGGTTCCGGGTTCGTCCGGTTTGAAATTTTATAGCTAATTCAAGTAAAAATGACACTCCATTAGTAGTCCATTCAAAGAAAAGTTGTAGAGGGAAATGGTAGGAACACAATGTTTAGCTTTGGGACTTTGTTTGGACTACATAGTTATGAGGTAAACATACTAAAAGTCCCCACTCCTAGGGGGTGAGCGGGGTGCAGGGGGGCACGTAGAAGGTCCCCTTTTTCGGTTTTCCGCTTATATCTCGGAAACTATGTTTCCTAGCGATAAGACCATTCTATACAAAATTAAAGTTAACAAAATGTGCCACAAGATTGACTGCATTCAGTTTTTCGCTATCTCGCATAGTCTCCGAGATATCCGCGATCAAAGTTCACTAATTGTTAACAACAAATTTTTGCCTCACGTTTTTTGCCTTATTCGACTAGCTAACTCTTCAGCACAATTAGTGAACTTTGAGCGCAGATATCTCGGAAACTATGCGAGATAGCGAAATACTGAATGCAGTCAATCTCGTGGCACATTTTGTCAGCTTTAATTTTTAATTTTACTTTTTTCAGATTCAAAAACCCTAATATACCAAGTTTAAAGAACATTACAACTTTTAATTTTAGAGGAACAAGAATCTAATTCAAGTAAATAGTAGAGACATAGAAGACGATTCAGAAATAGATGAGTAAAAGGATTAATGTAATATATGTTAAAATAAAATAATATAAACAAAAATACATTTATATAGAATTATATATTTGTTTGCAAAGCTTCTATCCTACACATTTTTTTTTTAATTGCAGAATATAATGGCATTATTTCATTCGCAAGAACTCTTAGCGTACTAAAAACAAATAAAATAATTTTGTTTAAAAAAATGGTTCGAACAAAAGTTGAACAGTGTTCCGACATCTACAAACTTCGATATATAAAATTTTGAAAATATTTTTTTACAACAATTAATCAAGGTCACTTCGATTTTTTAAATGTTAAAATGTATTTTTTATTTCATAATGTTGTAGCTGATAGTCTAATCCTAATTTCTTTGATCCCCTAAATATTATTGACGATTATGATAATTATACTAATAACATCATAATATTTCTTTGATCCCCTAAATATTATTGACGATTATGATAATTATACTAATAACATCATAATATATTATCATCATAATAATATTTTCCATACGTATCATATTTACATACATATTTTGTACAAACCAAGGGTGCGATCGTTGCGCCTGTCAGAATCTAGTCCACATTTTTAATTGCTCTCTAGGATTAACCCAGAACGCGTAGTTACGGGTATCCTTGCGCGAATTAAGGTCTAGGCACCATTTCCGAACGAGCTAACAAGGTTTTCACCCTCCCGGTCGGGGGTGAAAACACAGCAAAGCTTTCATTCCCCTTTCCCGCCGTTTCTATCTGCGTTTCAAACAGTTACGCGCGTTACGAGGTCAAGAATCTTCGGCTAAACAATGACCCATAATCTCCGCTCGGTCTACTCCCTCGTACCGAGCTAAAAACGTGGAAGACGGGTTTCACGTTATAGGATAAACGCGATCCGACAGAGGAACAATGCGTTGCGGCTCTTTTTTCCTCCAGCCGGTTCTTTCTGCGCAGTTTCCTAGGAATATAGCTCGCGAACGGGTTCCGCGAACCCGTGAGGATATCTACGGATCTTTTTGTTATCCTACAACCGACCTTTCTATTTTTTAAACCGCTGAAACAATCAAGTAATTTTATTTTTATTTAGGGAGATAGTTATTTGAGGTTATATCGTTTGTCAGGTTGAGAATCACTGCGGGACCGGATCTACGAAGTATCAATGGAGCAATCGATAATAATCGCTTATCAAAGAAATTTTACTTGTCGAGGTTCGATAAGTACTATCGCAACGGGTACAATAGTTTGACGTCAATGTCGACTGTAACCAACTGTAACGACCAAGTGTATCGATAGCCGATCGTACCGACCGATTCTCGATCCAATGGTCGCCAACAAAGACTGTCCTAACTGCTATTTCTATTTATTTCAATGTAAAAAGAATTTGTTTCAATTGTGCAGGAACGAGTAACGCCATTAAAGAAATTTATTTTATATTCTGCAGGACTGTTTGCCGTTACTTATGATTATTTATGACACTCTCCTGTCGAGGACAAAATGAATGTATGCATGGGCGATAAGCTGACAATAACGGCCGGGAAGCTACAAGACGCCTATTACATTTACCTACTGTGTCTTTTTGGTCAATAAATAAACGAAGAATTGTTCTTCGACAAACGATTGTTGAAATCAACCTTGGCCGACCAACGACATCTTCATCGAACTAGTTAAACCATTAAACGAATGTTTAAAACGCCACCGTTACGAAAACGGTTACAGGAGTCACGAACTGTAACCGATCAAGCCGGAAAAACTCCATGGCGAATACCGTACAATTTCGAAAAAGTAAATATGGCCAGGACGAGAATAACCTGAAAAACGCGGGCTCCCGAAATACCGCGCATAAAAAATGTCAGTCCACGGCTTGTTTTCAAGAGCGGGTTTATAAAACGCGGCAATATAGTTCCTCGAGAATGTCGCAAACGCGGATTGCAAGATAAATTAACGGAGAACGAGCCCCGTTCGAATGATTTACGAGAGAAGGGTGATCCAAAACAGTCCGGAGACCACCTCGCGCGTGGCGCATCTCATAATAGATGCACGCAATGTTCGCAATTTTGTTTTGCAGTGACTCACGTCCAGATGTCAACCAATGTCAACAGCGTAAAGCGCCGCCTGCGCCTAGGCCTGTCCGCTTCTCATTGTCTGCATTTCAAATGAGAAAAGACAGAACGAAAATATTACGATTAAATCTTCGTACTATGTCAACTTCGCTGAACACATTTCAATCACGCAGCACATAAACGTCTTATAAAATCGTGCGAACCTATCCTGACAGATAGGCAATAGACTTGCGAAGTTAACATATATACATAGTACTTTATGTTCCTCACACTAGACTATGGGTGTATGTAACCTCGTTCGAAACACATAACAGATCGTAGGATGTTACGATATGTTTTTCGGAGGAAGACACTCGAGATACACCGAAAATCATAATAGACGACCATCATATGTATACGTTACTTACTATGTACATTTAAGTAGAACAATTTTGAACATTAAAAAAGAACTTCGCGTTTGAGTAATTTATGCATATTACCGATAACGACAGCCTTGCGGGCTGATAGTCCCTCTAAATAATTGTTAGCGCTAACTGGAAGGTAATGCAGTTCGGTTAGTAATGACTGGAAAAATTGCGCATGCCTGTACGCTAATGATGCAAATAGGTTAACACCTTGAACGAAACAGGACTCATCGGCGACCGGAGCTTGCTTAAATAAAAATACTTTATGCCTTAACTTTAGTTTCTTGCAGTTGCCTTGGAAAATTTTGATTTTGCATAAAGATCCGCAGTCTAGTAATTACAAATAAAGCACTATTCGGTGCAAGGGTTAACGGTGCGAATGCATTAGAGAGTAACTTCTGACATATTTCGCGACTCTCGTGACACGAGTCACTCCCAGAGAGCGGAACAATATACATATGTATTTATAATATTTGCGAACACGAGTTCTTCTTCAAATTGTTCTCGTAAAAAATGCAAGTTACTGTGCTAGCGTGTTCGGAAGTTGCGGTTCGCGGGGCCACGTGACGGTTCGATCGCGATAAACAAAAGAGGGTGGACTTACGGTCTATCCGATCACCAAGCAGAACGTATTTACGTGTCACTGTTTTGCACTGGGAACTGGTCACATCACCGTCTGTCTCCTGGATCGCACAACCGTGAGAGACAAAGGCCTGCACTTGCGAAACGACGAGACCTCTCGGTGGCGTTCCCGAGGAACAGCGCAGGTTTAAAGCGACGTGCCCCGTGTGCGTGTAACTTTTACTTTTGTTTATCCGGTGTGTAGCCGCCGCCGGTTAGTATTATAGCGGATAGCGCGTGCACGAGGAGCAGCGTCAACCTGGATCCTGTACACCTGGATGACACCTGGAGAACTCGTTCCGCTCAACCTGGGGCCCAGGCTTTCTGCTTTTGTGTGGCGAATCTCTCGCCGCGTCCCGTTGGGTCTTGTGCGCACACGCCACGGTGTAATACACGAAACTGCCGGCTTAAAGGAACTCTCTGTCCTCTCTGTGTGCCGTGGAAAGAAGGTGGTGGAGGAGAAGAAGAAGAAGGCGTCCAATGGCGTGACGGAGACGAAGAAACGGCCCATTCCCTACGCCCGTGCGCTGCTCGCCGCACACGTGTGATTACGTACGTGAGAAGCCGGCGCCATTGTGTGCGGTGTGCGCCGCTCGTAAAACGACCGGAGGCCGGTCACTTTATTACATGTATTCTACACACATTGGACCCCCTTACGTTTTCGGGAATTTTCAAATCGCAAGGATCATTGCTATGTAGGTACACTATTGTCTGCGCGCCCACAGTGTAGATGGCGTTGCGCAACGATGGGTTCGATGGTTTTTCGGGATACGTTTCGAAAGTTTCGAAACCATAGCGAAATTAGATGTGAGCTGAAACGGATCGCTGCGCTGGTGAAGAGACGGTTTTTTCCAAACGAAATTAGGTTGGATGCTTCGGGTTTGTATGCTGATGGATGGTTATGGTTAAACAGCGGATGGTTATGCAAAATAAACATTTTCTACCTAAATTGCAACTAACTGGAGTGATATAGAAATTTATTAATAGGTTGAAAATGATACAACAGTATTTTTGAACTCTTCTAATGTCGTTACTGTTTTAAATTATACCAACTCATTTTTATCATAAATTCCGCTGTCTATCTATGGATATGGTTATAGTCTGTACATATTTAGTATTTACAGTTTTTAACCTCTCAGGTACTGGTAGCATATTCATTTATGACCCCGACGCCGCTGGAAAACGACATTGAGAAGAATAATGTGTTGCTGTACATAATATTCGTCTCTCTTCGTGTCATTCCGACCGCCCGGACAATATGAAAAAAATATCGTCGTTTGTCCTTTCGGTACGGTAGCCAAGTATTCGATTCAACGAAGATATTAACGCGTTTTTATTGTTAAGAATTATTCTGTTTGTTAACTTAGACTTCCATTTCTGTTTTAGCGATCGTTCGTAAGCGAGCCACGTCCGAAGTTGCGTATGTGGGTGATTATGTTTATTGGTTCTCGCGACGGCGGGCAATTTGTCAGAAATGTTTCGAAACCTTGAGCCTGCTGTAGCCAGGCGGCGTTGCTACACTGTCGAACCGAGCACTGAAAGTGACTATGTATAGTGTTGCCTCATAAAAGTTCCCGAGGACCGTGTTCATTTACATATTGCGCTGCATTTGTTTAATAAGTGCCCAAATTGCCAAATTTATGCACTTGTTTCTCATAGAAACATTTAACACGTTCGTTACCATAGTCACAACTAAGCAGGTAAGTACGTTGCATTTGAATAGGCAACGAAAGAAATAGTCGTAGCGAACGTATTAAATAATTTCACAATTAGTATAAGATATTGTAAAGATGTTTCTGTGGACGTTTACACTTTGCAAAGGAATTGTACAACGTCTCGATTGAAATACGGCCTCGTAATTTTTAAAAGGTAATACAAACTAGCCAGTTTTATTGCTCGGTGGTTTTAGTGTTAACTACAAAGAGAGCGCGAGTGGCGAGTAATCAGCGGAATATTGCGAGCGCCGTGCCGGGCCCGGCCGGGTCGTTAGACCCGAGCGATTTTTTGTAATTGGTTTAAATTACCCGGCTCGTGAACTTCGGCTAAATCGCAGATCGATATCTAGCGGCGCGACGGCGCGGCGCAAGAAACGTAAACGTCGTATACCGGCGCACAAAGGAAGCGTTTTACGGGGCAATCTGGATGAATGGAAAGGCGCGCGCGCATTTCCTTTCGTCGAATAAAACGTTTCTACCTAACGATCTGGGCGCACTTCCTGCATAATTGACTGCGCTCGACTCCGCTGCGCTTCCGCGGCAATTCGGCGAATCTTTCCCCGATTTTATCGATGGCGAATTGATCCCTGGAATACCAGGTAAACGATTGTCAAACAGCCGTGTCGCGATTGTACGGTTGAATAACCCTGCTGCGTTCTTTAGACTTTTCTGATTATTTTTAAATTTCGAATATCCTATGAAAGTTGTAGTTAATGTATGGTAAATACTCGCTCTCCATTAGTAATATTGTTTTAATTGTACAGTTTAATCGAGAATTGCAGCAAGGTTAAGGGAAGAACGCTGTCGGAAGGTTCGAGGAACTGCAGACGCCTTTTAACAACGACGCTCGCGGTAATCGACCGGAAAACTTTAACTTCACATTAGGAAGCCGCTGTGTGCACCGTCCTTATATACCATAATTTACTTATACTCGATTCAGCGAGGGGAGCACGTATCCGCTATAGATCTACGCGATCCCTGCGCCGCGATTAATCCACGTCTGCATAACGCCGCAAATGTCGGATCATTCCAGAAGCTACGTTGCCTACAAGAGCAAATCCAAATTGAGGAAATCTAGCTTTCTTGCAGCACTGATTTTGCAAAAGTCAAATTTCTCGAAAAAGAACTGTGATTTTTACAACAATTGTTCGGAAGCGAAGGTTTCTCGAAGACCTCGAGCAACGGAGGACCAAACGGAGGGGATCGAGGCCTAACCGAGACGAAACCGATGCGAATCTTCATTACGTCACGGTTACCTTCCCCGAGCATCATTTATTTATGAAAAGTACGCGACTTGCAACACGACCCCCGGCACTAAACCGGTATTAAGGCTGCATGGGCAGGCTGCATCGTCTGCACACGGCTTAATGTCAGCCAACCGAGCTGGCACGAAATGCGATAAATGCCACTTTCGCCCTGGAATAACCCATAGCCCGGAGGTGTCCCTCCGCGGAGCGATAATAATTTGTATCGCCGACTGACATTTTTTTCCATTAAAACCTTAATCAATAGGCATGATGCGCCCCGGCGACATTCCTCGAATATCTACATACGTCATTTCCTACTGTCATGTCATCTGTAAATAATGCAGCAACGTGGTCGATAAAATGGCCGTGTTTAATTTATGAGCGCAATATAAATAACGGAACACTCTAATTCCGCTGATATTTCAGATATACCTGCAGCGGTAGAAACTGATTGGCAAAAAGCGGCAACGGCGAAGTAAATCATCTATTCCTGATCGACTCCTTGACTTTGTGGAATTGCCGGTGAACCTGAAGGTCGCGCGATGCAACTGGAAGATGCTAGGCAAGTACTCGATTTTCCATCGTTAATGCTGCAACAAATAGAAATTCTAAAAATCCAATTCTAGTTCTTGGTTCTGTGTTTTAATTAGAAGTTCATTTGTAGGACGTTCCCCCGCTGCGATGCGCGACAGCAGAAACATCGGTGATTATTATTCCACTCTATGCCACTTTGTCGTACGATAAATACCGCTACCGTACTTTCGTAACCGTTAGTCAGACAACGCTCAAGCAACGACTACCGATCGCGGTAGACGCCATAATTGAGTCCTCGATCCATGATCGGGACCCCGTAAGGTCAAATTCTCATGAAAACCTGATTTGTTAGCTGCTAACAATCCCCGTCTACTTTGCTGCGGATTGATTGAGCTACAAACAAGCTGGAAAACCTACAATTATTTTTAAATGAAAGAGAAAACTTGAACACGTCCAATATTTGGTAATTATTTAGAAGAATGGCCTCCTCTCAGATTTTGATGATCTTGAAATATGTTGTCAAGATCATCATTCTGAACAACTTTTTCCTATACATGTTACCGCCGCTCGATTTTAGTTTTCGAGATATTCGCAAAAAACTATTGCTAATACTGTATTGAATTTTTCGTATTCCTGCACACACATAATTCCTATTTGAACTAGTATAATATATAATATATAATATAAATAAAAATGTATATGTATGTATATGTATGACCAGAGTGAGACCCTGTTTTCTCTCTCATCTCCGCAGCGTGTTTAGAAGAAAAATGTAAACAAACGCCGCGCCGAGACAGGCTTTCGTTGCCGCGGAGCGTGCAGGAATACGAAAAATTCAATACGATTAATTCGATAGTTTTTTGCGAATATCTCGAAAACTAAAATTGAACGGCGGTAATATGTATAGGAAAAAGTTGTTCAAAACGAAGGAATCTATAACATATTTAAATTTCATCAAAATCTGAGAGGAGGCCCTTCTTCTAAATAGTTACCCAAAATTATTATTATGCATAAGATAATGTTTTTCTCTTCAACAATCTGGTGCACTAAATAAAGAACTTTCAATTTTAGCAAGCCGATGCGCAAATCATGCACTTGAAACGTATGTTTGAAATAGTTCCTGACAATAGAAGCAAATAGAAGGAAAGGAATAGCATTACAAAAGCAAGAATCCATAATATTTAGCAAAGTAAGTTTATTTTTCCAATTTAAACAGAACTAATGGCATCCCTAATTCATCCCTTATACAATGGCGTTTTCAGGTGGCAGCGAAAGAGATGTGTACCATGAAGCAGAGGTTCATCCTACGGATGACAGCGGGGCTGCAACAGCCTCGTCGAGGTTCACCGAGCAAGAATCGAATTGCACGGCCGAGAATAGACTCCGCCGGCACAAAAATACTGGCCGTGTATAACGCTTGCGAGTAGGGTTGTCGGCGTGGAATTTTTCGCGTGCGCGTTTTCCTCGAGCTCGCGCTGGTCGCGCCCCGCGAACGGAAAACGAGCCGCAATAAAGTTTACAGCGCCGACTACCGTGTATTTATAGTCGGTCATTTCCGCGGGGATCCTCTTGGTAATTTTCGCTCGGTACGACTCTCCGGGACCACTCTTGTTTCGCATCCTCGCCGAGGGAACCCGTTCCGCTCGGCCGGATGAAGAACGATCGGCTAATTGGAAATCAATCACCGGGACCCTACTCCGCGCATTTAATCGTCCCGGCCAGAACCACTTAGAATAAAGCTCTTGCCCCCTCCTCGTGGCACACGAGGAAAGCGCTCCTCAAGGTCGAACATGAATCTTTCAGTAATCGAAGCGACGCGTCGCGTCGCGTCGAACGGGTATTTGATCTGAAAAAGCGTAAAAGAACTTTATTTTCAGAAGTGGTATAATTTCTTACACATTCATTGATTATTATTGAAGTTACACGGCTTCGAAAAAGTCAACCTTGGCATTTGTAGAAACTGAAATCATTGTTTACAACTTGGATACTTACAAACGCTTCTATTGTAACGATTTGATCAACCACTGTACTCTGCGACAAACAAACGACAAAAATAAAAAAATAAACTTCCGTGTTATTATACAAATGTCGTCTCTGGAGGGTTCTTTAATATACATATATATTACTAAAATAAGAAGTGAGATTGGAAAACATAAACAATCGTTCACGATGCCCTGTCATGTTGCGTGCGAGCCAAAAATTTCAATTGAAATTCATCGTATAAGCGAGCTAATGTACGAGTGTGATGAAAGTAAAAATTTTGTATTATTTGATATGGAACGTGTTTTTCAGGGTAAGTACTTCTAATTTTTACACTGTTTTGATTCTTATGTTCACTTTTTTGGAGTGGAGTTAGTAGCAGAAATTGCAACGCTTTTTGTAACTTTAATGAAGGTTTAAAAAAATACTCCTCAAAAATTCTCCACGATTTTTATTGGAAAATATGCACACATGTATCCTGCAAAGGATTACACTAGAATTAGCTGCCTCTAGCTGCCCGAAAATTTTTAATCAATTTTTTCAGATTTTTTTTGTCCTCATTTGTTTTGTTTTTAGTATTATTATTATTATATATTATTTATTGTATATATAACGCACGCGAAAATAACCACATTACTAAATTACTAATACATATAATCAATACATACTACCGTAGACGGCCCGTCAAATTTAGATACTTGTATCTTGACAACGGTTTATGCAAAAATAATGTTTTTGTAGTGTTTTGAAAATGTTTTAACCTCACCTATTAGAATACATAATCAAAAATATACATTACGGTATGAAATTTTAAAAGTGACCTTCATAGAGCTTCTCAAGGTTACAACAATATCAAACAAAGGCGGCGGTTTAGTATAGTGACAACGCCTGCGGTGGTGGGTGTTAGACAGGGCTTCGGAGTCGGTAGACAAAATTCTTAACTCCAACTCCGGCTCCAACTCCTCTTTTTTTTACCTCCGACTCCGAATCCAACTCCAACTCCGACGCCGATTTCGACTCCGACTCCGATTCCGATTCCGATTCCGACTCCGACTCCGATTCCGATTCCGATTCCAATTCCGATTCCGATTCCGACTCCGACTCCGACTCTCCAAATTGAAAAAATATGTACTCAAAATAATTAAGAGTTGTAATAAAACTGAATAAATAGTTGAAATATTGTATTAAAGTCTAAGAATATGGAACAGATAACTCTGATACAACACAACACTTGTTTGTTACTTCCTCACATTCAGGAAATAGAGAAAATACTACTACCATAACTTTAACTATTTCTCCTCTACATATAGTGCCGAGGTAGGTATATACATACATATACAATACGTCTCAACTGTAGATCGAATATTAGCAATTTATTTATGTGTGTATATAAATCTGTTAATGATTTATAAACAAAAGAGTCAGAGTTGGAGTCGGAGTCAATATATTTTTTTCCGACTCCGGGAGTCGATAGTCGATACATATTAGCTATTTCTAACTCCGGCTCCGACTCCAGTGATCAGCAATTATTCCCAAACTCCTACTCCGACTCCGAAGCCCTGGTGTTAGACGCGTATGGTGAGGGGGTAGGAGGGTAATATGAAACCGAAAAAATTATTTTGCGGAAATGAACGGTTACCGAGATATTCGCAAAAAACTATAATTATTTAAAAAAAGGTAACCCCTTCGGTTTTAATGGCAATTTTGAAAAATACTTCAAATAAAAGTTGTAGGTCTCAGCGAAATACACATTTTATGTCGTATTAATTTTTGTCATAAAGGCAATAGTTTTTGAGAAAAACGATATTAATATCTATTATGCGTGAACGGACCGGCCCTCTCCGCCCCCACCCCCATCGCGTAACCCTAACTAATTCTGATCTATCATTTTCCTCAGAAACTATTGCCTTTATGACAAGAATCAATAAAACAAAGAATGTGTATTTTGATGAGGTCTACAACTTTTATCTGAAGTATTTTTCAAAATTCCCATTATTTACGGAAGTAAATAAAAAAACTATAATTTTTATTTGCGCCAATTTTCACTATCATATTCGTAATCAGCAGGTCAAAATACGTAAGAATCCAGAGTATAAACAAGATCGGAGGTATGGGCTTTTCGGAAGTGCACCCTAAAATAATAAATAAAATAAAATAACTGTGTAATAAATAAAATAAAATATGTGCATGACGTGCACGCATACGTTAGATTCCGATGCAGTATCAGTTTTTTGCGAATATCTCGGCAACCGTTCATTTCCGCAAAATAATTCTTTCGGTTTCGTATTACCCCCTTCCCCCCTCGCCATACGCGCCTAACACTCACCACCGCAGGCGTTGTCACTATACTAAATTTCTGTTCTCAAGGTTAAAACCGTTCGTACCATAATCTCCTTATTTTCCCATATTCTACAAAGTTTCAGCATCAATTTAAAAAAAATTTCATCGCTCTATCTCATTTCTATCGAATGATCTTTGATTTTGTCGCCGATTTCGTCCGAGTTGCCCACTGTCGCAGCGGACGTTCCAGGTGGAAAATTCACCCGATTGATCATCCTGGCGACCGATCGTGCACCCCATACAGTGCCATACACAAAGTGTCAAGTTCAGAGGCTAACGCAGGCTCGATCCACGTGGTCGACCACGATCGAGGCGGGGGTGAACCGACCAAGAACCTAGCCGGCGCGAACCACTACGTATTTCCATGCATACGTACATTGTTGGACACCGTTTCGATCGGCGGCGAACGCCGACTGTAGGAAACACCACCACCCTCGAAACCGCCACCCTGAAGTGTCAGTAGTGTGCCGTCTGTTGTTGCTATTGCACGAGTTTCCGCTATACTATCGGACGAACATCGTTGATCGAGGAAAGTTGATGCGATAGAGCCGTCCAGGACGAAGGCGATCGGGTGATGGGATACTTCTGACTGATCCATGATATTTCGAATGTAAGTGCGCCCTTACGGGGGGCAGTTACCGTTTCAGCCGAAATCAGCAACCCCCGCGCGAGACACCATTTTAAACTACTTATTTATTATTTGCCGAAGGAATTGTTTTACTTGCGAATGTTCTGCGTAGAATTGACAGTATTTCCGACAATTTACTATCCGGAATAGTGTTCTACGTACTACCCATCACCGGACACGGTTGTTGAACGATCGATGAAGTCGCGCGGCGCGACGTTTCCTTGTTTTTAATTCGCTCACGACTGTCCCCGAGGAAATGGCGAGTTAGAAGTTAGAAAGTGAATCGCAAATTACTGTGTACGCTTCGATCGTTCGCAAAAACAGCTTGCCTGAATCCGCTCGTTAATTTTCTGGCCCATTCGGCCATGGACCAAACGAGTCCGCGATATAAGATTCATTCTCTCCTCACCGCGTGGCGCTCGATTTTGCGTGTCCGATCTTATTGGCTTTCACTTTCAAAATCACGACGGCCGCGGCGGTGGCGGCGGCCCGTTTGCGTTAATTGTTGTAAAAAGGAAAGGTGCAAAATGAAAGGTGTAATGTGTACTGACCGGAACGAAGTCGCGAGACAGCCGTGTCCTGCATAGGTAATTCTGGTTTAGAGGACAGGCCTCCCAGGAAGTGTTACCGTTACCGATATTCCGGTCCGGGGATGTATGATTCTGGTAAAAGTCACTGGCTCGCATTAACACGTTCAATACTAACTGTTTTTTTGCGTGACTTATACTAGATACCGAGCCGTCAACAATCTCCGGGTTACTGTGCCAATTTTACTTACCGGTTAAGTTAAGTAATGTATATGTTGGCGATGACTTGCTACCAGCGTTGCTGGACGTTACTCGACACATGGTAGATACAAAATAACGAATTACTTATGTTAATTGAATTGACCCATTGGGTGTCGCTTATCATATCATACGTGTATAGACGTACGTGTACAGTGACTCCCACAAGTATTCGGACACTCTTAAAGAGGCGATAGCTTTTTTAAATATTGTACTATACGATTTGAACATTTTTTGGAAGCTGGAGCAAGTAGTTTACCACAGGATGTGAAAAAAATTTTCCAAAAATTGCAATTGATCGGAATTGTCGAAAAAATACTAAAAGTTGCATTGTGAATTAAACATATTCCGAGAATTTCGTTGAAATCGGTCGACGTTGCAATGAGCTACAAAAAATTGCAGATTATTACTTAAAAATTGCAGATTTATACGATTTTCGGCCTATAACTGCGGATTCTTACATCTCTCAATGCCTGTCGTTTTTTTTCCGCATCAACCGATTTCGATGAAACTTTCACAGTGCATAAAATTGACACAGATCTACAAAACGTATTTTTTAAATTTTCTATATGGGCCCACATTAAAAAGTTGTAAAACGCAAATTTTAGTACTTTCTTTTCGCATCCTGTAGTAAGCTAATTGCTCTAGCTTCCCAAAAAAGTTCGAATCGTATAGTCCAATTTTAAAAAAGTTATCGGCTTTGTGTCTGAATATTTGTGGGGATCACTGTACGTATACACATACAGTATGTGCATAAAAATTTGTCCACATTATGATGTATAAAATCGTGGTCACGGTTAGGTGACACCAGCAGCGAACGTGTTAATTCCAACGCGAACGGCCGCCGCGGCCGCGAGAAGAAAATAAGAAACTTTTGCGAAACGTAGCTGGATCGTACAGACGTTAATACAGCTTTGTTCTTTATGTATGATACATACATTATCGATGACGGCCGAGAATTTCTATGGAATCGCAATTAGTCAGCTCGGCGGAACTTTCGCTTCAATTAGGGTAGCTCGCGATTACCATCGGCTAGAGACCTCGTCCCGTAAGCAAACCGTAATTAATCCGCATTGTATAAATTTGTGCGTTCACCAGAAAGGCTTTCACTATTGTGAGGCCCGGACAATTTGTGGTTTCGCGTCGATCCTGCCTTCTGCTACGTAGATATCTTTCTTCTTGATGATCTTGATGATCTAGACCAGGGATGGGCAACCTTTTTTTACAACGAGCCAGCTACAAATTTAAAAATGTCGTGCGGGCCGCATGTAAGAAAGAATGATGAAATCAAATCATCTCTTCATTAACACAGTAAACCTAGTATAAAAAATTACAGGAATAAAATCGGTGAAAGAGATATACAGTGTCGGACAAAAGGTTAAGACCGCACTGAAAAATACGATAACTATTTTAACATTGTACTATACGATTTGAACTTTTTTGGGAAGCTAGAGCAATTAGTTCACTACAGGATGCGAAAAGAAATTTTTTCGAAAATTGCAATTGTACGGAATTGTTGGAAAAATGCTAAAAGTTGACGTTTTAACTATTCTATGTGGGCCTATATTGAAAATTTAAAAAATGCGTTTCGTAGATCTGTAGATCTAAGTTTCATCGAAATCGGTTGATGCGGGACAAAACGACGGGCATTGAAAGATGTAAGAATGCTTAGATTTATTGCAGTTAGAGGCCGAAAATCGTGAAAATCTGCCATTTTTACAATCTTTAAACATTTTTAGCTCATTGCAACGCCGACCGATTTTGACGAAATTTTCAGTATATGTTTAATTGACACAGATCTACAAAACGTATTTTTTAAATTTTCAATATAGGCCCACGTAAAAAGGTTAAATATTCAACGTTTAGCATTTTTTCAACAATTCCGTTCAATTGCAATTTTTGAAAAAATTTCTTTTCACATCCTGTAGTAAACTAATTGCTCTAGCTTCCTAAAAAAGTTCAAATAGTATAGTACAATATTAAAATAGTTATCGTCGTTTTTAGAGCGGTCTTAAACTTTTGTCCGCTACTGCATGTGTCTTTTGTAGAACAGCGGGATACTGTAGAAATCTTTAAAAGTCAAAATGTAAAATCTTTGAAGGGCTGCGGGTTGCTCATCCCTGATCTAGACGCACTGTGTGCGGATCACAGAGTGGATTATCTAATAATAATCATTACGGCGAAATAGAGAATGTTTCGAGTCAATTTAATCACGATTTTGTTCGCAGGTGGACGAATGGTGCTTGTGAAAAGTCCGTCGCCCCAACGCGGCGAGAAACCGCAAAAAGAAAATGCGAAGAAGGATAAGAAAAGGGGCCGCGTGTCGCGCGGCAATAGTCCTTCGGATACGACGGGATCTCGGGGGAATAGTCCTGGCAAAAGCGGGTCCAATGTCAAGAGGGTCGTGAGGAGCAGCCTGTTGCAGTCCAGGGGAAGCGAGTGAGTTCTCTACACGCTACGCTATGTTACGCTAAGTTAATCATCGTCAGCAGACTGCGAGTCTTTATGCAAAATCAAGATTGTCTGCATAAACTGCAAGAAATAGCATCTTTGAATCTTTTAAGCAGGGACCAAGAATAACTGTTATTCTAAAATTTTCCACGATAAAAATCATTGATAAAAAGTTGATTATTATTCATAATTAAGATAATCTACACAAAATATAAAGAAAAAACATCGAAGAACAAAATGGTTAAAAAATATCGATTTTTATGCTTTTTGGTTACAAGTGACAGTTATCAATGAGAGAAATTTATTTCGATCGCTCATAACAGTTATCGTTGAGAGATATTTATTTCGATCGCTCATAACAGTTATCGTTGAGAGAAATTTATTTCGATCGCTCATAAGAATTATCGACGAGAGAAATTTATTTCGAGCACTTATAACAGTTATCGGTGAGAGAAATTTATTTCGATCGCTCATAACAGTTATCGATGAGAGAAATGTATTTCGATCGCTCATAACAGTTATCAATGAGAGAAATACATATATTTCGATCGCTTATAACAGTTATCGTTGAGAGAAATTTATTTCGATCGCTCATAACAGTTATCGGTGAGAGAAATATATTTCGATCGCTCATAAGAATTATCGACGACAGAAATTTATTTCGAGCACACATAACACTTATCGATGATCGAATTTCTTTTCCCTGATTCATAATATTTATCGATGGGAGAAATTTATTTCGATCGCTCTTAACAGTTAACGATGATCGAGTATCTTTTCACTTGTTCATAATAATTATTGACGAGAGAAATTTATTTCGGTTACTTATTTAATTATTGAGTCGTCTACTCTTTTTCGGATGGAGCAAGCCTGTGAAATTCATTGAGAAGGTTTCGTAGAACAAGACGAATCAACAGACCATAAGAACAACAGAAAATCTGTTTGTTGACTGTCCTTGTACTCTGACGACTCTGTTCCACTCGTACATGGATGTAGAACTGTTTTATGAATAAACAATCTATGAAATACTTGATTGTCTACCATTTGAAAAAGTTGTACTATTTAATAATAACTATTATATTTTTTTCCTTCGTCAATAACTGTTATGTGCGATCGAAATAAATTTCTCTCATCGATACTTGTTATTCCATGACTTTCTTTCATTTTGATTATAACAGTCATGGTCCCTGCTTTTAAGTTTTCAGTGTGCTATAGTATGTAGTCTGCTTGTAAGTTCTGACAGAACAGTTTCGGAAATATGTATATGACCATTTCTCTAAATGCTCGAGCTGAAAGATTCAGGGGTTGATTCTCGTAGGTGGTTGATTCGGTTAAATTGTTTGCCAAGGTTAAGGTTGCCACCTCGTTGAATACTTCACTTTAATAATTCGCGTTGTGGCTGGTTGAAAGGAATATCAATATTCCCACCGGCATTCTCCATTAACGGAGAATGTAAACAGACGGCTCTCGACGATCTTATCGTTCTACCTAAATATTTCCACACGGTAAGGAGAGCAACGCGATGTTCGCGAATAATCAATTCCGCGCTTCCATCCACCCTGAAATAGATCGTGCGTCAACATTCTTGCAGATGTCTCCTTTATTGATCAGCTCGTGAATATTACAACTATCGACTTTGTAATATTGCAACATTACCGGCATCAATTTTTTTATCAACCGTTATCGAGCCGTTTCCTCGCGCGTTATCGACGCGACGCAGATAATAGAAGCCGGCTTGCGACTTGCTAGAACCCTCTTATCTGCCATGCGAAAACAGAAAACGCTGCTTGGAACGCTGGAACCAAAATTATCCCAAAGAACTCGATGCTTCGCTATTTTTTAATATCCATTTTATTTCAGCGACATTTATACTATTGATATGAAGATTAATGTAAAATTTTCGATACACTACAATAATATCTTGACAATTTCGAAGTGGAGAAAAGAGCGGGTTTCCTGACGAAGGGAACGGCGGAGGAAGGGGAATCGTTCGCCATTCGCCGCGAAATATGTACTGCAAAATAACTCGAGCAGATCCAGGCCACCGATAGCCTCAATGCGACACTCTCGTCGAAGATGACTCGAGCCGCCTCGTTTTTCCATTTTTGCCGGGTGGTGTGGGGGATGGACGTGTGAAACCACCCCCTTATCCATCGCAAGAAGTGCGTGGGTGGTCGCAGCCGTGGTTTGCACGTTGATAGACGCATACGGTTGCGACACATGTCGATGCCGTGTATCGATTGTGGGACCTTGCCGGGACTGTCTCTGTTCTGTCGGTCAATATCGCGGCGATCGGCAACGTGTGTTGTGTAAAGAGATCTCGACCGTTCCGACACGTGGGGTAGATAGTTTCTGCCGTTTCTGCACGCGATCCCGCCGTTTTTTTTTCTGCCTGGAAGATCCCCTCTCCACTGAAATCCCCGGCTTTCACAGTGTCGGGTTGATAACAAATTAATGGGAACACTTATGAGCATTTTCTTTGCGGAACTTTTATTAGATAAATGTGTCTAGCAATTTGTTAATTGGCAGCTTTTACGCTGGTGCAGTTTTTCAGAATGACGATTCGACAGGACACATTTTCAGGAATCGTGCAAATCCTTCGTCCGTATAAGCTTTTCCTTGAACCTCGTAACGCGAAACGGTAATAAAACGGCATCATTTCTGTATCGTCACGCGAAGGTATCACCGTTATCGGTCGAATATTAATTATTAAATTAAGACCGCGTGCATAGCGTAGAAATGTATGGAAAATTCCCCTCGTCGAAAGACGCTCGATTTTCGAAACAGATTGCCGGCGCTTTTAGACCGATATCGGTTCCGAGAGCTACAATTTCCTTTATCGATCATCCACCTGAGTCACTTGTCCCCTGTGAAAATGTCCCCCGTTGTTTGTTCGTCCCAACAATTATCCCATCGACGCGTCGCCGCCATTTTGTGGACAGGTGACACACGTCGCAAGACCTTTTTAGTGGTCTGACACAACGCAGTTCGAGCCCTCGCAATTTCCATTCGTAATTGGTATTGAGATAGCAGCCGATAAAATCGACTGACATTGTTATATGATGATAGGCTACGTGTCAGTACGGAATGGTGGCAATGGCAATACATCAGACTGTCCCATCGATTTTTCCCGGGCCATTTCTTTATTAACACCCCCGCACCGCAACATCGTCGCGGGTAAACAATATTTCTTTGATTTTTTTCTATTGAATTACAAAGTATTGCGCCGTAATACGCATAAGCTCGTTCCGTTGTTTTTTAATATAATTCTGGGTTCTTTATTAAGCGTTTCTACTTTATTCATGAGACTCTACCAGTCTGTTGATTACACAGTTCTATCTGAAATGCATCGTGTCTGAGCTTTTATACATATGTATAGTACATACCCAGATATGTAAATATGAAACCGGAGAGAATTTTTGTATAGAAAATACACGTTTATTGTACGAGAATGATACAAAATATTTTATTCGAAGTATTGCCCATCGGAAGCTACACATTTTTACCATCTCTCTGACAATTTGTGGATGCCACGCCAAAAAAACTGTTCCTCTTTTGAGGCAAACCAGTCATCGAGACATTTTCGTAGATTTTCGTAAGATGTGAAGCGCTGCTCAGCAAGTGCGTGTCCCATCGATGCAAATAAGTAATAATCGGATGGAGCCAAGTCTGGTGAGTAAGCAGCATGCGAAAGTATTTCCCAACTAAACGCCTCAATCGTTTTCTTTACCGGTTTTGCTGTGTGTGATGGTGCATTATCATCAAGCAAAATAACTATGTGTTGCCTTTTTTGATATTCCGGTCGTTTTTCACGCAAAGCTTGATTCAAATCGATCATTCGTTGTCGGTAGCGTTCAGTATTAACGGTTTTGCCAGATTTTAGCAGCTCATAATAGATTCACACCCTTCTAATCCCACCAAACACAGAGCGTTGTCTTCCGTCCATAGCGATTTGGCCTTGCAGTTGTGTCGATGGTTCGCCTGGAGTTACCCATGATCTCTTACGCTTAGGATTCTCGAAATATATCCACTTCTCATCCCCATAACAATTCGATGGAGAAATGGCTTTCTTTTGTACCTGGCGAGCAGCATTTCACAAATAGTTTTTTGGTTTTCCTGCTGTCTTTCATTCAGTTCATGTGGAACCCATTTTCTCATCTTCTGAATCTTTCCCATGGCTTTCAAACGTATGGAGACGGCTTGTCGTGTCACATTTAATTGAACCGCGAGTTGTTGTTGCGTTTGAGCGTCATCCTCATCCAACAATGCTTGCAAATCGCTGTCTTCAAACTTTTCCGGTGGTCTTCCACGTTCTTCGTTTGTCACATCAAAATCGCCATTTTTTAATTTTTTAAACCAGTCAAAGCACTGTGATTTACCAAGAGCATGCTCACCATAAGCTTCGACAAGCATTCGATGCGATTCTGCAGCAGTTTTCTTCAAATGGAAATAGAAAATCAATGCTGTCCGCATATCGTAGTTTCCAGGCACAAAATTCGACATGTTCAACATTATGAAAAACTATGCCGTTGTATGAAATTTGTATGGTTGTGAGTTGAAAATCTTTACCAGATGTCAAAACAAGAAAATGGCGTTAATGACGCGGTTTGATGGTAACTACATTGACAGCTAGAGCCACCTATGGGCAAGTTCCGGTTTCATATTTACATACCTGGTAAGGTCGTTTCGTTTTTTTTTAATATAATTATGGGTTCTCTTTATTAAGCGTTTCTATTTTATTCATGAGGCTCTACCAGTCTGTTAATTAAACAGTTCTATCTGGAATGCATCATATCTGATCTTTTATTCATACAGTGACTGCCACAAATATTCGGACACTCTTGAAAAGCCGATAACTTTTTTAAAATTGGACTATACGATTCGAACTTTTTTGGGAATCTAGAGCAATTAGTTTACCACAGGATGTGAAACAAAATTTTTTTGAAAATTGCAATTGTTCGGAATTGTATACAAAGTACTAAAAGTTGCGTTTTACAATTTTTTAATGTGGGACTATATTGAAAATTTAAAAAATACGTTTTGTAGATCTGTGTTAATTATATGCACTGTGAAAGTGTCATCGAAATCGGTTGATGCGGAAAAAAAACGACAGGCATTAAAAGATGTAAGAATCTGCATTTATAGGCCGGAAATCGTGTAAATCTGCAATTTTTACCATCTTTAAATGTTTGTGGCTCATTGCAACGTCGACCGATTTTAAACGAAATTTTCAGAACATGTTTAATTCACAAAGATCTACAAAACGTATTTTTAAAATTTTCAATATATGCCCACATAAAAAATGTGTAAAATGCATCTTTTAGTATTTTCTCTACAATTCCGATCAATTGAAATTTTTGAAAAAATTTTTTTCCACATCCCGTGGTAAACTAATTGCTCTAGCTTCCCAAAAAAATTCAAATTGTATAGTACAATATTAAAATAGTTACCGCCTTTTTAAGAGTGTCCGAATATTTGTGGCAGTCACTGTACATACATATAGTACATATGTATGTACATACATATTTATGTATGTTCCAGCGAAATGTCGATTAGAGAATTGGAAAATACATGAACGGTGAAGTATATAAAATCGAGTAGGTCAGTCAAGTATTTCGCCAAGGTCCAAACGCCAAACACCAAACAGAGAGCGCAGAGAAGTTGCGCGAAAGTTTCCCGTAATCGCGTACTATGTACATCGCGCGCCCCGGCCCCGGCTGCAACTGCTATGTATACGCAACCAGCAAGAAATTGATCGAACGTTGCGTGAACGTGCACTTGCTTGCTGCCTATAGGAAAATAGTTGATCGCGATGTTCCTGCTTCCGGCAAGCTCCTCCTAAGTGCAACAACCGACATTGACCCCTTCCGTTTCAAGGGGTGACAAGACAACACGAGCGCCGCGCGGTGCCGCACATGTACACCGTTCCACCGTGAATAAATAATTGCCCGCTAACGAGGATACTATTGAAATCGGTAGCGGGCATGCTCACGCTGACTCACCATTGCCACCACAGAGTATACAATTATCGCCTATGAGACGCAACAAACGCGAACGCGCGTCTTTATGCAATTGGCGCGCTAGGTATTTAGTCCTGGAACATAATCATTATGCAACCGATATCCTCATCTTCAAAATTATGCTTTAACCCCTTGCCCTACACAGGGCCCGCTCTAGGGGGGGGGACAACCCGGGCATTTGCCCGGGGCACCAAAATTTAGGGGCGCCATTTTGGCTGTAAGTGTGAGAAAAATCCAAAAGAAAAGTATAAAATAGATTTTTTTTTATTTTACAATCGATCAAGCACTAATTGCACTAGATGCTAGATTTGAACAACTTAGTAATCATAGTAACTATTTTCAATTCTTATATAATATATACGATTTAAATACCATGTCCAAAGAAATGCTACTAAAACACTGTAAGAATTTAGAATGTATTTTAACTGATGGTGATTCTCTCTCTGTTGACATAAACGGGGTAGAATTAGCAGAGGAAATTTCAGTAGTATCTGCGGTTTTTGGGCAAAAAAGAAAGCCTAAGCAATGTACTGAGCTTAATTTCAAAGTTAAATTTTGCCCCAAACCTTCCTGTTGCTTTAAGAATATTGTTAACGATACCAGTGACCGTAGCAAGTGGCAAAAGGAGTTTCTCCAAGTTAAAACTAATTAAGAACTTTTTACGTTCGACTAGTACACAAAATCGTCTTAATGGTTTGGCCATTTTGGCAATTGAGCATAAAGTTGTTGACAAAGCAAATTTAAAAAATGTAATAAAAAAGTTTGCAGAACTGAAAGTAAGAAGAAAAGGTTTTTTGTGATTTTAACGTAGTCGATGTTACCCCTTCTTTTATTTTCAAAATAATAGAATTTTAATTGTTTGTGCAACAATACACGTTTTTAGTAGTATTTAAAAAATTATATGGTTAAGAATTTGTGTTATGTCATGTTATGTTATGTGTTATATGTTTCTTTCTAAATATATGCTTTTATTAAAATTTAAGTAAAATTATTTGATTTTTATTTACAATAAAAAATATGGTGTACCGCTATTTAAAAAATATATATCTATATATATTCTTAAGGGGCGGCAATTTGTCTTTTTGTCCGGGGCGACGTAACCGCTAGAGCGGGCCCTGCGCTACAATATCGTGTCAGACTCGTGTTGAAGATTTTGAATACATTTTAATCTCCTTTAAACCAAAATAAAATTCTATTTTGATTTTGTTAATGTTTTGTTTGTTTTCGTTTTTTTTTTTAGGAAATTACGAACTACGAAGAAAGTTCTAATCATTCTAATCGTTCTAATCATAATCAGAAAATCGTTACCCTCAGCAAAGAAGTTTCATTTCAAAAATATATCGTCTGCTCGGAGAGAGAGAGAGAGAAAGAGAAACGTTCGTTCTGTTAAAAGAGTCGGTTGCATTTTCGATTCGGGCAATCGTCCAAGTAATCGTACCGCGATGTCCGCCATGAATCATTGACGGAGGCCACGGCCCGAGAGAAAATGAAATCATAAATGAAGCCGGTCAATCACGCGAGAGTTTTCCCCGACCTGGCCCGATTGATTGAACCTCCTAAATTATTGAGCCGCCGTGTTCGAGGGTCAATCACGGAACAAGCAAACGGTTATTCCGGTTCGAACTATCGGCCGTGAAACGGGAAGAATGCTCGAGTTCCATAGGAAAGTGTTAGCTGGCTAATCCCTTCGTTGGGAATATATGTATTTAAGTATTTACATTTACGAGAATAGTTGAATAATAATCGGTTGTTCTGTTCCCGCAGAACCGGCAGCATCGAGAGGCTGGTGGACGGTGACAAGAGGGTGATAGCCACGAAACACTTGCTTCCAGAGAATAATATAAATGTTGTCGTCAGGTGAGCATAAAAGTTTTAACGTTAGAACTGTCGAGCCCTAAACTAGACTGATTCTAAAACTTCATAATAATAATAGAATTAAATTTGTTTTCTACAACATGTCGGCTCTTGAATTTCAGAGTTCGTCCACTTAGCAATAGGGAAATCAAGAAGAATGATCATATGGCAGTGGAGTTTCCCGGAGATGGACAAATTTACGTGAGTTGATCAGAATTAATTAGAAGAGTATAATGTAAAACAGTGGCTTTCGTTAAAATTGGGAATCGTTGGTTTCCCCGGTTTAGTGCGAAGGATCGCCGAACAGCGGGGACAAGAAGGGTAAATTATTTTCGTACAATGTTGTCTTCGAGCCAACGGCCTCTCAGGAGGACATCCTGCAGTTCTCCGGGATCAAGAAGCTCATCGAAATGGCGGTGGAAGGATTCAGCTGCACCGCGTTTTGTTACGGGCAGACAGGAAGTGGGAAAACTCACACCCTCACAGGACCTCCGGGAATGGTAAGCTGATCGCAACCACCACGACTATTTGCGCGTCAGGGGGTGGACGAAGTTGATATTGGTGTATCTATTTTTCATTTTGAGAAACGAAAAATATTGGTAAATATAACCAGGAAGCCGGAGACCAACGAATAATATATGTCAAACGAAACAGTTGTTCGTTTCGAAGGCCGATGCAACGGAAAGGTTAATGCTAATCGACAAGCATAGATAAGATAATGACAGTTCACTACTTCATCGAACGGTTTTCTACGTGGTATTTTTGTGTATACAAAAACAAACTTGTCCGTTTAGGCGATGAACCGCCAATTTTTTTATCTATGACGACTGCACTATACAGTGGCTCACGAAAGTATTCGAACGCCCTTTGAAACAGAATAACGTTTTTATAATTGTACCAAACGAACTGATTTTTTATAATCAATTAGAAGCATTGTGGTTTATGCAATGATATGCTGAAAAGATTTTCCAAAAAATTATAATTTACAAGGTTACATGCAAAAATAAAAAAACATTTTTAAAACTTTTTTATTAGGGCCCTTACAGAAAATTTAAAATATATGTTTTGTAGATCTATCTATCTATCTAAATCGGTTGACGCAGGAAAAAACGACAACCATCGGAAGATGTACGATTTTGTGGATTTTGAGCAGAAACTGATCAAAAGTCGTGTAAAACTACGATTTTCAACAATTTTAATCGCTTGTAGCTTGCGTGTATGTTAATCGATATCGATGAAATTTTCAGCATGTGTATAACTAACATAGATCTACAAAACATACATTTTAAATTTTCTTTAAGGGCTCTAATAAAAAAGTTTTAAAAATGTTTTTTTGTTTTTGCATGTAACCTTGTAAATTATAATTTTTTGGAAAATCTTTTTAGCATATCATTTCATAAACCAAAGCTTCTAATTGATTATAAAAAATCAGGTCGTTTGGTACAATTATAAAAAAGTTATTCCGTTTTAAAGGGCGTTCGAATATTTTCGTGAGCCACTGTATGTAGTGTTCCTTCTCTAGAAATTTTATAATTGATTATTTCTTCTAAATCTAGGAAAATTCTTATGAACTTATTTTATAACATATTCTCGGAAATATGAACAAATACGTATGTCCTACCTACCATCAATCAAAACATGCTACATTTTAATGTACGTATTTAAATATCTTTGTTACTTGTGGTTATACGAAAAAATGTCAGAGGAGAAATTTGCACTGTTCAATAAAGTGAATATAATGGCAAAATAAAAAAATTTTTTGGATACAATATTTCGCAATTTCAAGGTCATCGTTATTTTTACTTAAAGGAGGTCATGTAATTATTCTATATTCCTATACAGAAAAAAAGACAAATCCAACGATGTGCCATGTTCCATAGTTAAGTTGAATTTCACAATTTTCTAAATTTTCAATTTAAGTGCGCCACGTAATCCTTTTATCAGATCGATCTCAAACTTTGCACAAATTTCTTTTCTTACCTAAAGAAACAATACTGGATAGTTGCGTGCATTGTATCTCGATAATAATTTTTCTCCAAGTATAACTTAGGTCCACCCCCTAATGTACATATTGGACAGGAATGAACATTGAGTTAATGTTTTTTGCGCTTTCGATAAATATTATCAACGATATTCCAAATATCATAAGTTCCCCAATATTTTTTTATTTTCTTAAAAATTCTCGAGAAATATAGTCTTATTTCTCGTTTCTCGAGAAATGAAAAATGTTGAGAGATCAGGAACACTAACTGTATGTATAGTGCTCGGGACTATGCATAGCACTCTGCGTGGCACCTTGCAACGAAAGGGTAAAAGTTAACGGAGTTGACAGTGTCGTTGAAAATATTCTAGAGCATTTTTATAGCAACATGTGGTTATTGTAAAAGTATAAATGATCCGTCACTTTGAATCCTTCTGATTCTTGATCTTAGTTCGAAAGGGTCAATTCTTACTCGGAGGAAAACGGCTTGGTCTTCCGGTCTTTCGTCTACCTATTCAAGCTCCTTCAGGAACGGGAACAGTGCAACTTTGTTCTGAGAGCCTCCTTCCTGGAGATCTATAACGAGAAGGTAAACGTCGATCGTTCGAACGAAGCTACCGGCCGCGTCGCGTCGTCGGTTCCGCGACAAAAATATTTAACGAAAACGTATTTTCTGTCGACAGGTAATAGATCTGCTGAATCCTGGAACATCGAGGAAACCCCTGATGGTCCGGTGGAGCAAAAAGACGCGGGGTTTCTTCGTCGAGAATCTTTTCACCGTTGAGTGCGAGGAGCTTGACGACCTTCTCGCGGTCCTCGAAGAAGGTACCCAGTACCCGGCTATCGATTCTCACCTTTGCACTCTTGACTGATCGGCTTTAACCCCGCCTAATCGATCACCTGCACGCAGGGGTAGAGCAACAGCGCGCAGTGACAGTTCAAATTAAATAAGAATCACTCGCTTATTTCCAACTATTATATTTTCGTAATTCTGTGAGTTTTTTTTTATTTCGCTTAACCATTTTTGTCATCTATGTCTCTATCTCTATATACAGGGTGTCCCACATAAATGGAAACATCTAAATATCTTTCGTATTTACAGTCCTATCAGAAAACTTCAGAGGACAAATTGACACTATTGCAGGGGGCAAATATATATAACGGTAAAGAAAAAAATTTTTTATGTCGTGTTTTTTAATGAAATTTCAAGGTCACCGATTTTTTTTTTAAATTGGAATGTCCTATTTTTTAGAGTATCAAATTCTGAGTATAAAAGTGTTGACCTTCATATGTCCTAAATTTAATTGTTAACGAGATATTATCAAAAGAAGAAAGAAAATTGTTTCGGTAATAGCTCGTTAACTATTAAATTTGGGACATATGAAGGTCAACACTTTTATACTCAGAATTCGATACTCTATCGATCTGTGGTATAAAAAATACGACATTCCATTTAAAAAACATCGATGACCTTGAAATTTCGTTAAAAAACACGGCATAAAAAATTTTTTTCTCTACCATTATATTTGCCCCCCTGCAATAGTGTCACTTTGTCCTCTGAAGTTTCCTGGTAGGACTGTAAATACGAAAGATATTTAGGTGTTCCCATTTATGTGGGACACCCTGTATAATAAAATCGTGTCCGTCTGTCTGTTTGAAACGTCATCAATTGAGAACGGCTCGACGTAGAAAGCTCGGGTTTGTACCATTAGACGCGGAGTTTCTTCGGCAGGGTTTAGGAGCAAAACCGCATTCGAAAAAGTCTGTTCGTTCAAACGTTGTGACGTCATTAGTGAACAAAGGCAACTTTTTCGGCACGTTTTGGGCACGTTTCTACTTATAACTTTTGAATAATTGGACTTTTTCGAATACGGTTCGCTCCAAAACCTTCCCGAAGAAACGCCGCGTCTGACGGTTCAAACCGCAATTTCAACGTTCTGCCGTTCGCAATTGATGCCGTCGCAAACAGATAAAATACGACTTTCTCGGCCTCTTTTGGCCACGTTTTTGCTTATAACTTTTCACTGGTAGCACCTATGTTCAATTTGAGAGAGGGAGGGAGAGAGACATGGAAGGGACAGAGAGAGAGAGAGAGAGAGAGAGAGAGAGAGAGAGAACTACAGAGAACTACGCGAAAAGCGAAATGGAATTGAACGAAATAGATTATCACAAACACGTTCAGTACGTACATGCCTAGTGTTCCTTCTCGAGAAATTTTATAATTGATTATTTTTCATTTCTCGAAAAATTACAGTATTTTTAGAGAAATTTAAATCTAGGAGAATTCTTATGAATTTATTTTATAACATATTCTCGGAAGTATGAACAAATACGTATGTCCTACCATCAATCAAAACATGCTACATTTTAATGTAGGTATTTAAATATCTCTGTTACTTGTGATTATACGAAAAAATGTCAGAGAGGAGAAATTTGCACTGTTCAATTAGGTAAATATAATGGCAAAATAAAAAAATTTTTTGGAAACCACATTTCGAAATTTCAAGGTCATATTCAGGAAAAAAAACAAATCCAACGATGTGCCATGTTCCATAGTTAAGGTGAATTTCACAATTTTCAAAATTTTCAATTTAAGTGCGCCACGTCATCCTTTTATCCGATCGATCTCAAACTTTGCACAAATTTCTTTTCTTACCTAAAGGAACAATACCGGATAGTTGCGTGTATCCCGATAAAAATTTTTTTCCAAGTATAGATTAGGTCCACCCTAATGTACATATTGGACAAGAATAAGCATCGAGTTAATGTTTTCTGCGCTTTCGATAAATATTATCAACGATATTCCAAATATCATAAGTTTTCCAATATTTTTTTATTTTCTTAAAAATTCTCGAGAATTCTCGAGAAATGTAGTCTTATTTCTCGAGAAATGAAAAATGTTGAGAATTCGGGAGCACTACACATGCCTTTAAAAAAATACTGTGCCACAGCAACGCGTGGCGGGGGAAAGCTACAATATAGTAATTTCATAAAATCCGCAAACCATTAACAGGTTTAGTAACACTATCGCAAAACTAAAGCTTTCTCTCATCCTTCCGTATCTAAGAACAGTCTACCTACAAAATGAAATGTCTATTCTGTTCAGGTATGAGAAACAGATCTGTCGGCGCGCACAACATGAACGATCACTCCAGCAGAAGCCACAGCATCCTTACCGTTAGTATTACGTCTGAGCAACAAGTGAGTAACTCCATTAGAACTCCATTAACACTTTACCTACCGGCAGTTCATTTATAGTCTCTTAGAAATCAATGGTTGAGTGCTGAGTCAGTAATAGACTTCCGGTGGGTAAAGTGTTAAGACGAAAATACTCGGATCGAAGCGAATCGAATAAATGACCAAACACCGAACAACAACAGATGGACAACAACGTGTTCATCTCGAAACAAGGAAAGATCAACTTCGTCGATCTGGCGGGCAGCGAGATGACGAAGAAGACGCAGAGCGAAGGGAAAACATTGGAGGAGGCGAACAACATCAACAAGAGCCTGATGGTTCTAGGTAGGAGGTGGTTTTCTCGAAGCGCGGCGAGATATCGCCGATAGTACAATGTAAACTCTATCGTAATTGAATTACGCTTGATGCTACGGCTCGGGCAAGTTCTCGGCGTCAATTATGCAGACGCGGCCCGCGAAGATCGATCGTCTCGAAACAAAAGGGCACCACCGCGCACCGGTGCTCTTTTTTCTGCTACGTCAATGTCTCGAACTGCGATCGATCGAGCGGACTGACAATGAGACAGAACGAGAATTACATTAAAACCACCGAAAGTCACCGCTTTTTTCCCCTGGACAGGCTACTGCATATCCTCGTTAAGCGACGGGAAACGCAAGGGCGGCCACATTCCTTATCGGGACAGCAAGCTGACCAAACTCCTCGCGGACAGCTTAGCCGGCAATGGCGTCACGTTGATGGTACGATCGTGCCACCGTAATTTCCACGCGATCGCTTTTCTCGGTAATGGCCGAGGCTTATTTTATTGGTTTGCGGAACTTTCAGATTGCCTGCGTCTCGCCAGCCCGATCCAACGGCAGTGAGACACTGAACACTCTGAGGTACGCAGCGAGGGTGAAGAAGATCCGAACGAAGCCCATCGTGGTGATGGTGAGACGGCCGACTGTTCATTACACGGCCCAACGTCGCACGGTGGTCCTTTTCATTGATTTAGCTGGCCAAAATTATTTATCATGTTTAATGATCGCGTAACGTTTTCAAATCACATATAACATCATTTTTTATTTGTTTAAGTATTTTAAAATAATTTTTTGATACTTTTTCAATATTTTTTGGTACGTTTTTAAGTAAGAAGCAATATATTGTTGAATTAAACAATAGACATTAATAATACGGTACTTACAACTGTTTCTGAAGCTTATAAAGTAGAACCAGAAGTTGTTTTATCACAATTTCCATTTGAAGATTGTTTTGAACCAGATGAATCTTGCTCGGAATCTGGAGTCGTACTACGATTTTCTGGTAGTGAAAACATGTCCATCGCTAAGCTTGAAATCGGTTTTCTTTTTTTCCTGGATGTTTTTCTTATTCCACTCAACAGGGGGTCGGATGTTAATAATAGTCTATTGAGTACGTCCAAATTGCATGTTTCTCTGGAGAACTTTCGGGCATAATTTTCACGATATAAACGAAATTGCTTATTGCGTATATCACACTATCCACTATGCTAGTTTATATTACACTATACATTAGATTAAAATATAATACATAGCTGTAAACAGCGTACAGCAAATACTTATACATAAAATATTGTGGATCAAGGCCAATTTTCAATACAATTTCGCTTTACTATAGCACACACTACACGTTTCGCTCGAGATCATTCGGATATTTCCTAAGAGACTGATACAATCAGGCAAAAGTGCATTCGGAAAGGAACCAAATCTAGCCTAGTGTTTATAAAACTTAAGAAGACCGTAATCGTTTTATCGGAAACGCAAGGGCCGCTTGGCGCGGTAAAGAAAATGCTGCGAAAAGAAGGCGAGCAAATTCGAGCAACTGATTTTTATTTTACTGTAAGTCCAAACCATTGACAATTACAACCGCGTTTAAAAAACTGCCCGGACGCACCCGGAAGTACGTTATAATCACTCATGAAGTGTTACGATCGTAACCAATATTATTTACATACTAATCATATTGAAATGTAAATAATTACCAAACGATATGCAATCAAAAGGTACGAAATTGCTGAAAGTATAGTCCATACTTACTTGCAAAACTTTCATACTGGAAAGAAATGTGTACAAATTACTTGAAACATAAAAAACTGTCTCATCGAATTTTAGCAGCAAGACACGTCATACGAAAATCACTAACTTTCGATACATTGTCCGCCATATATTAAACTATAGCAAGCAACAAAAATTTCACACTTTAGGTAAAATCTTTGAAATCGATTTTTGGCCAGCTAAATCGCTGGGAAGGACCACTGTGCGTCGATTTTCAGTTTTACAAACTGTTGGTGTCCATAGATTTTAACGCACGAGTCTAATTTTCAACTTTGGCAATTGTTCTTTGTGCTTTGTACTTGGCATGATTCTGTAGACTCTCCCGAGCACAACGTTGTGTTTTTATTGGAAAATTTTATTGGAAAAGTAATTATTATAAAAGAAACACTATTGTGTAGGATCCTCGGGAAGCTTTGATCCTGAGCTTGAAACGCGAGGTGGGAGCATTGCAGACGGAAAATGAGCACCTTAGAGCAGCCCTTCATCTCAGCGGCGATGGCCAGAGCGTTGTTCGAAGCGAATCAAAGGGTAAAATGAAAGAACAGTGCCGGTAGATTGCAATATTAGCTAATTACCAAACACTGATCGTTACGATTACAGCGGAGCGGAAGATCCCGTTGACGCCTCCAGTCGTCGACCTGGAAAAGCTGTCCGAAATGGAGCGGCCAGAGTTGAGTCAGCTGATTCACGCGTACATCACAGAGAATGAGGCTCTTCGTCGAGAGAACGCTGAATTGTATGCCACCAGGGAACAGGTGATCCGGGATCAGGAGCTAGTTTGCAGGGAGAACGAGCGGCTCCTGAAGAAATTGGAAGACGTGAACTCGTAAGTGCGATGCACTCCGAGCCAGTGCGCGACAGCCGATATTTCACTAATCCCGTAGGATTTATTACTGCAGAGTGTGCTGTCGATCACCGATTATACCTGCCAGACCTACCTACTCCGCAGAAGTGCTGAATGACAGCAACAACGAGGACACACCTGGCGCGACCAACGTTTGGACCAACCCTAATGTTGAACCCACACCTCTCTCATCTGTGCGTACACAAAGTTTCGTTTCTAGTAGGTCAATCGGAAAGTTCCGTCCGTTTTTTTTTTTACAAAAAGTAGAGCTTTATTTAAGAAACAAAATGAAAAAGTACATTAATCAAAATATTGTCAATCGTTAGCGATGACTTTTCCCCATCTTTCGGGCAGCAAGCGAATTCCGTGACGAAAGAACGAGTCATCTTTGGAGGTTAACCAGTCAGAGATCCATTTTCCGACATCTTCGTAAGAATTAAATCGTTTCTCAGCAAGTGCGTGTGTCATCGACCGAAACAAGTGATAGTCAGAAGGGGCACAGTCTGGCGAATAAGCCGCATAGGGTAGCACTTCCCAGCGAAGTGCTTCTAACGTTTCTTTAACAACTTTCGTGACGTGAGGCCGAACATTGTCATGCAGCAAACTCACCTTATGCTGTCTCGTTTCATATTGTGGTCGTTTTTCGTGCGATGCTCGGCTCAAACGGATAATTTGTTGTCGGTAGAGATCCCCTGTGACTGTTTGACCAGATTTTAACAGCTCATAGTACATCACACCTTTCTGATCCCACCAAATACAGAATAAAGCCATCTTTCCGTGGATATTCCACTTCGGCGTCGATGTTGAGGGTTGGCCGGGACCACAAATGGTTTTTCGACGTTTAGGATTGTCAAAATAAATCCATTTTTCATCCCCAGTGATGAGACTTTCTTTGTTGCCTAGTAAGCAAAATTTCGCAGATGGTTTTCCGCATTTCAATGTCTCTTGGCTTGAGTTCATATGGGACCCACTTTCCTTCCTTGTAGACCTTCCCCAAGGCTTTTAAACGATCGGAAATGACAGATTGAGCACAATTTAACGTTTATGCAATTTCTTTTTGCGTTTGACATTGATCTTCATCCACCAATGCCTGCAATTCTTCGTCTTCGAGTACTCGTGACCCTCCAGAACGCTCTTTGCCCTCCACAGTAAAATCACCATTTTTAAAGCGTCGAAACCACTCTCTACATGTTTTATCGGAAACAGCATTGTCGCCATAAACGTCTACAATCATTCGATGAGCTTCAGCTGCAGTTTTCTTCCAATTGAAACAAAAGATTAACACTTCGCGCAAATGACGCTTATTCGGCTCAAATTCCGACATCTTCAATGTAGAAAAAACGATGTTATTGAGATGCAAGCATATATTGTTATGTACTGAATTTTATTGAAAGATGTTCAAACTAAAAAGTTAACCTTACTTTAGACGTTATAGTTAACGACAGCCCGGAACTATTCGATTGATCTAATACATCGATTCAGTGTATGTACATAGTTCTTGCAATAAAGAATGATTTCCGTGTCTCAGGATATGATCAGGCACGGACTGTACAAGTCGACGAGCAACATGCCGGAAAAGATTCAAAAGGAATTGGACAAACGAAGAATCGTAGGAAGCCACAATAACATAGCCGAGACTTACAAAGACAAAAGCCAGCACCGTCGCCACAACTCGTGGGACAATGGGAATGGTGTCGTCAGGATGAGTCCAGACCAGGCTATATCGCCTATACACCTTAATCAGTAAGTAGGACAAGTGTGTGGCTCGTGTGAAAGCTGTCTAACAATCTTACTTTGCTTCGAAAAACCTACTGGAATGTAAGCCTTCGGTAGAAGAGGAATTCAAAAGACCGTTGTACACATTGTGGGCGGAAGTTCAGCGACATGTCTAATGGGAATTAAGTGATCAATAGTGATCAAACCCTATTTGAAAGGACTAAAGTATTTGTTGAAATATTGAAGACATCAGCGAACTCACGTCTGCAATGTGTAGCTGCACGTAGACCAGACTACATTGCTATTTTGTGAATTGATTGGAGGACGATGGCGTGGTCACAGGTACAAGAAGGCGGGCGTTCGTCGCACATCGACAGTCCCTGAAGAGAGGAGGCCCTCGGAGACCATCGACGTTTTAGGCGAGCCAGTTCAGCCGACCGAGCACTTCAACGAGTCCCCGGACTCTATTCTCAGCGGCCCCTTAGAGATGGTGAACAGTGCACCGGACACGGCGGAATCGGAGACCCCTACGGCACCTTTTCCAGCGGTGTCGCACACATCGTCGCCATTCGGAACACTGGAACATGAGGAGGCGATCCACTCGACCCACGCCAAGGAGGATGAAACCTCGCGCAGGGCGTTTGGGAGTCCGATCCCCAACGACGAAGACAAACCCCTTTGAACACCTTCTAAAATTAGTATGGTAGTCAACGACTATGTCTGGACCTGCACCAGGCCAACAGGCTGAGGAGCCTAAGGAAGAAATGATAAAATAGAACGAGAATTTGTTAAAAGAATGCACAACTTTGCCATGTAACCATCCCCGCAGCTCTAATATTTTCTGAGGTATTCCGCGAAACGTGGTTCTCACCCTAAGCCACGAGGGCTGTTTAATATTTTTGCGAGAACTACGCGAAGAATTTTGTTAAGGTCTGCAGATGTCGCGTCGCAGATGCTCCTTCGTTAGGAGACTGCGAGCGACCTTGAGGACCCACAGATTCTGTAGCAACTAGCAACTCGCTGTAGATCGTCGTACAAGTTCTGCCCGCTGATATCCACAGAATAGCGATTCCGTGTTATCTTCGTGCAGTCTCCATGATTTTATTTTTCTAAATAAAACGAGCCACTTTCGAAGCCGTCAGCGTCGAGCTTTTTGTTTATCTCGACGGACAGAACTTTCGCGGCGACGCGAAAGAAACGAAATGGAACCAATCGATATATTTATATACATACATACATACATTATATAGCATACATATGTATGTATATACAATACACAGGATGAGTCATCTAACGTTATCACATCAAATATCTTTGTTGTTTTCAAAGATACATTAAATGTCTTGAGCACAATGTTGAATAGTAAAATAGGGCTCATACGACACCAAAAAAATTTTCGTTTTTATGTCACTTTTTTTAGAGATGTCAAGATCACCTTAATTTTTTTAAGTAGAACCACCCTTTTTTAAACATCTTCGATGATAGTCCCTTTCATTATGAATTCAGTGACTATAATTACTCGAGGTCATTCAAGGTCACATACAACTTTGTCCTGTATCTTTGAAAACAACAAAGATATTTGAGGCGATAACGTTAGGTGACTCACCCTGTATACTGTATATACATATACTGTATATCTTTTTTTTAAAATAACGACACAGCGGATATCGCGTGTTTTCGAAGCGACCGGAGGCGTGTAGCGTGTAGTAGACGATTTATTTCCACGTAGACAGCATAACCGTGTGTGAGAACTTAGGCGTGAATTCCAACGGTCATGGTCACGCATCGAATTCTACCTCCGAATAATAATGTTTCGCGTCGTTCAGACCTGAAACGGTGTGGACCAACTTTTGTGCAATAAAGTATATTTGTTTGTTTTTATGGGTTGTGGTTCTTTGTCATGCCTGTCCCCATGCATGGACTCGGGAAAAGTTTCGTAGCCGCTAAAGATAGCCGGGTCGATACGCAAAAGAAAAGCGTTCACAGGCGAATGGAACGGTCAGAACATATTGTCGCTCGTCCGGCGCCGATAAGAAAATTCTATAAAAAGACAATGTGACCCATTGTGCTCGTTATCGGCCCGAGACGAACGATTCTCCGACTGTGTGCCAATAATTTGCCGGCAACGCGTGCATAATTCATCAGATAAACATCTTGCCACGTCACATAAACAAGAACGGAGGGAACAGATAGATAATAGACGCGATCATGCTTGTGGATAACGCATGTTCGCAGATGGCGTTCGCACGGGTTAGAACATTTGTTAGAAAAACCGAACTCGGTTCGCAGTAGTTCGCACATTGGTCGGAATTATTTCAGCCGCAATCGGTCCATACCATTTGCAACCAATCGCTTCGGTTCGCTCGGGGATTCCGCGATCCGATTGGTCCGTTTCGCGAGCCAATGAGCCGCGGCAGTTCGAACAGATAAATTTACGGTGGAAGGTTAATCAGACCTTCAGGGAAACAAAGAAACAGGGAAGAAAATTTTAATCCCGAAAATGCTGGATCCTTGCTCGATCCGTATTAATAACGTTTCATCAAAATTGCTTCAAAGATCGCCGCGGCACGGGACCGATTCGCAACGGAGGGAGTCGCGCCATTCGTGAAATCCGACCAACCTGTTTTACCGATCGCGCGAGAACCCTCGTCCCCACTTTATCGAGAAAGCATCGATGATATCGCGATTAGCGGTGGTGCGACTGCGAGAGAGTAGCAACAGCGCGGATGAAAGAACGAGAATCATTCTCGGATGGACAGTGGTATCGTGGTAAAGTGCGCTCACAGTCTAGAAAGGGTAGATTGGCAACTGCGTCGAGGAAGAAGAAGAGAGAGGCGCGGCGAGCGAGAGAGAGAGAGAGAGAAAGTGCGAGCGGGTGACAGGGAGGAGAGGAGAGAGAGCGGGCGCGTGCGGCAAGGTCGGTGTGGCGTGCGGTGAAGTTTACGGGCTTTATTAAAGTGCAGTCGGACGGGTTGAAAAAAACAATCGACGGACATAATACGGCGCCCCGTGAAGTCCGATGTCTAGTGCTGAGGTGGTGGAGAGCTCCGTTGACCCCCCAGCCAAGAAGCGACGCGTTGCTGCCACCACGGGAGGAGCCGACGACTCGACGACGATCGCAGACATGGCGAAAAATGGCTCGACGTCTCGGGCTCCCGCCGAAATCGACGAGGGCCTATACTCCAGGCAGCTCTACGTCCTCGGCCACGACGCGATGCGTCGAATGGCCTCCTCCGACGTTCTGATCTCCGGCCTCGGTGGTCTCGGCGTCGAAATCGCCAAGAACGTCATCCTCGGCGGCGTCAAGTCCGTTACCTTGCACGATGACGCGTTGTGCCAGATCTCCGATCTCGGCTCGCAGTTCTACCTCAAAGAGGCAGACATAGGTGAGCGCGATTCACCTATAGCACGCCAACACCTTTAACCCCCTCGTGCTATCATTCCATTTCACGCGAATCCCCGATGTCCACCTCCTCCTTCGAAAAATCTCCGATGAAGAACGTTTATCATACGTCTACGTTTTTTCCAAAATATCGATAACAGAAAATTTTTATCCGACTTAATTCGACTATTTTTTTTATTCCGACTTAAATGAATCATACTATATATATATATGTGTGTATAGGCAGATGTTGTTCGAATTTTTCGCCACTTCGATATAACACACGGGGTTAACCCTACACAATACCGTGTAACGTCCAAGTCGCATGTCTATTATTGTCAGTTTTTCAATCTTATCTCATTTTATCTCCAGAATTTAACCCTCTGGAACTTGGAAACAATCGCTGGACTCTACAAAAAAAATTTTTGTTGTAATTTTTTGTAATCACAACTGTGTCGTACAGTGTTTTTAGTTCCTACAATTTCTATATACTTTATTATGTTCATTTGGTTCGTGACTCGGAGTTACGTTTCTCAACATTTTCTCACCCTGCATATTGTCCGAATGCACATTTTTGAATGAACTGAATATGTTTTTATTAACTATTGCAGGGAACATGAGCAGCGTAAGTCAATATTTGTCTGTTTACATAAATGTCTGTAAACATTTCCTCTGTCCTAGAGTAATACCATTCTATATAACTTTTTTGATATCGATTTAACAGTATACATTTTATATCAATTCCTTTGTCAACTACCAAGTACAGCCTGCATACCTTGATGTGCTGATTGATCAAGGAGTGACTTCCTATCTTCCTTTGTTAAGATAATTACGTTGCATCACTTCATGCAAAGAGAACGTAGTCATGAATAAGTAGCTGAATGATAATTAAGAGACGCGATACCAGCTTTGATCCAATTGATAATATTTTGTATTCTATCTTGAAAATAATGAAAATATATGTATTTAAATTGATCTATTAGGTTGGAGGGGAAATTCTGTTGTATTTTATACGAAAAAAAACCTCAGAACTTTCCCTCCAACCTAATAGCACATCTTGTTCGCGAGACTGACATTTTACGGTTTATTTTCAGGTAAAAATCGAGCCATTGCTTGTTGCCAACGTTTATCAGAGCTGAACAATTATGTCCCCACTCGTCATCACACTGGACCTCTAACCGATTGTTACATCAAGAAGTTCAAAGTTGTTGTACTTACCGAAGCTCCTCTCAGCGAACAGTTGCGCATTTCTGAGATCACTCATGCGAACGACATAGCGCTTATCATAGCAGATACCAGAGGCCTATTTTCTCAAGTATTCTGTGATTTTGGGAATACGTTCACTGTGGTCGACACCAATGGCGAACCACCTGTCAGCGCAATGGTAGCCAGCATTTCGGAGGACTCCGAAGGTGTTGTGACATGCTTGGAGGACACTCGTCACGGTATGGAGGATGGTGACTACGTCACATTCTCCGAGGTGCAGGGAATGACAGAATTGAATGGGTGCGATCCGATCAAGATCAAAGTTCTTGGTCCGTATACTTTCAGCATCGGGGACACATCGAAATATTCCGAGTTCGTCCGCGGCGGCATAGTAACTCAGGTTAAAATGCCAAAGACTCTGCATTTCGTCCCCTTCAAGGATGCTCTGAAGAAGCCAGAGTTTCAGATTACAGATTTCGCCAAGTTCGACTATTCGGAACAGATTCATTTGGGCTTCAAGATGCTTCATCGTTACCAGGAAACAAAAGAAAAACTGCCAAGGCCATGGAACCAAGAGGACGCCGATGAATTTTTAGCTCTAGCCGACGCGGTGAAGGAAGAAATGGGCAGCGAAACTGAAATCAATACCGAACTGTTGTCCACGTTCGCAAAAATATCCTCTGGCAATTTAAGTCCGATGAACGCGACCATTGGAGGGATCGTAGCCCAGGAAGTGATGAAGGCCTGCTCGGGAAAATTCCACCCTATATATCAGTGGCTGTACTTCGATGCCATTGAGTGCCTGCCAGCGGATCGATCTGAACTCTCCGAAGAAGACTGCTGCCCCACAGAATCCCGTTACGACTCTCAGGTCGCTGTGTTCGGCCGGAAATTCCAGTCGAAAATTGGTAACTTAAAATACTTTGTTGTAGGAGCAGGTGCCATCGGTTGCGAGTTACTCAAAAATTTTGCCATGCTGGGCGTCGGCGCTCAAAACGGTAGCGTCACGGTCACCGACATGGACCTGATCGAAAAGTCGAACTTGAACAGGCAGTTCCTGTTCAGGCCATCGGACGTTCAACAGTCGAAATCGTCGACCGCGGCTAGAGTCATCAAAGGTATGAACCCGGACATGAAAGTAATCGCTCACGAGAACAGAGTCTGCCCGGAAACAGAGAAGATATATAACGACGACTTCTTCGAGGTCTTGGACGGTGTCGCGAACGCTTTGGATAACGTAAACGCTCGTATTTATATGGATCGTCGTTGTGTATATTATAGAAAGCCTCTCTTGGAATCCGGTACGCTAGGTACGAAGGGTAACACCCAAGTCGTTGTTCCATTTTTAACAGAGTCGTACAGTTCGTCGCAAGACCCCCCGGAGAAGAGTATACCAATTTGTACGTTAAAGAACTTCCCGAACGCTATAGAGCACACTCTACAATGGGCCAGAGACAATTTCGAAGGTCTGTTCCGGCAGGCCGCGGAGAACGCCGCTCAATACATCTCTGATTCCCAGTTCGTCGACAGAACACTAAAACTGCCTGGTGTACAGCCACTAGAAGTATTAGAATCTGTTAAAACAGCGCTGGTCGATGAGAGACCGAAAGCGTTCGCCGATTGCATCGCATGGGCGCGTTGTCACTGGCAGGAACAGTACAGCAATCAAATCAGACAGCTTCTGTTCAATTTCCCGCCTGATCAAGTAACATCGACCGGTCAGCCGTTCTGGTCTGGGCCGAAGAGGTGTCCGGAGCCGCTCACATTCAATGTGAACGATCCATTGCATTTAGACTACATCGTAGCTGCCGCGAACTTGAAAGCTAAGGTCTACGGGATCACTACGAACAGGAACCGGGAAGAAGTCGCTAGGATTGCGAGCACCGTCAAGGTACCGGAATTCACACCCAAGTCTGGAGTGAAGATCGCCGAGACGGACTCGCAGGTTCAGGTGTCGAATGGCAGCGGCAACGTAGATCACGAGAGACTGACTCAGCTGCAGGAGGAACTGCCGAAGATCGATCAGATGAACGGTCTGGTGATCTATCCCCAGGAGTTCGAAAAGGACGACGACACCAACTTCCATATAGACTTTATCGTGGCTGCCTCGAACCTCCGCGCCACCAACTACAAAATCGTGCCAGCCGACAGGCATAAGAGCAAGCTGATCGCCGGCAAAATCATCCCAGCGATCGCGACCACCACCTCGGTTGTGGCTGGCTTGGCATGTCTCGAATTAATCAAACTGACCCGCGGCATACAGGACCTGTCTATTTACAAGAACGGCTTCGTCAACCTGGCTCTACCCTTCTTCGGCTTCTCCGAACCTGTCGCTGCTCCGAAATTGAAGTACTACGACTCGGAATGGACCCTGTGGGATCGGTTCGAAGTAAAAGGGGAATTGACGCTCAAGGAGTTCCTCGACTACTTCAAGGAGCATCATAATCTGGAGGTGACCATGCTGTCCCAGGGTGTTTGCATGCTGTACTCGTTCTTTATGCACAAGGCCAAGTGTCAGGAACGCATGGGACTCCTGATGTCGGAGGTAGTGAAGAAAGTATCGAAAAAGAAGCTGGAGCCACATGTACGCGCCCTGGTCTTCGAACTTTGCTGTAACGACTCCGATGGTAACGATGTTGAGGTCCCATACGTACGCTACACTTTGCCCTGAAAGCTCGTCGATATCGCCGGTTAATGAGAGATGTCTACTTAACTGACTTAGCGGTAGTAATTTCTACAAATTTCTATTTTACAATACGGTACAGGAGAATATTAATCTTCGTCTATGTAAGGCTCTCAAAGTAAAGATTCATTTTTATTGCCGATATGCTTTGTAGCATTTCATAGGAAGCATCCGCCGGTACTCACTGAGTTCATCTTACTATGTATGATCTCCCTTTCACTGAAAATTCACTTTGAAGCTGTTCTCGCGAAATCTTTCGTTTCCTCTATATCTCTCCTCTTTGATTTTTCTGCGTTGTTGCTCCTGTGAAGCTTGAAAGTTCTGTTCAATAATCGTAAATTCGTAGTTCGAGCGTTTCTTTTCGACTTTTCAGTCAGTGATGTTTCTTGAAAAAAAAGAACAAAATATGATCAAATAAAACCAACATCTAGACATTAAATGATTGGAACTGTCGATAAGGATGTAAGGGGATACAAATTTGTACAAGAGAATCCGTACCGAGTTTCCGTGATGTTGTTCGAAAAAGAAAAAAAAAAGAAAAGATAAACGCGCTGTTAGAGAGTCCATATTGGATCTTAAAGGGAATTGTCATGGTAAGAATTTTCTTGGGACTCGCCCTTCACGACTTTATGTATAGAATCGAATGTAAATTACTGAACGATAAAACTCAATGATCCTTAGACGCATTACGCTAGGCACATTAATATAGACCATATAGATAATCGTGAGAATAACGAGCGCAAAATATATCTTGCCTCTCCGTCGTATTTTTCTTTCCCGTTTCTTTTTTTGTTCACGCGGTTACTTCGCGATCCATGGGCGTGCGAGCGATCAATTTCTCTTTTCCTCACCGATCCATTTTGTCCTCAGAACTCTCTTTGCTGTCAAGGCTCGGTACCATTAAGATTTATTGTATTCGATGCGTTGTCGATGGTCATGATTTGTCCGCTTTATTTGTCGAACACCGAATGTGTGAAACTTATTGGCTAAGGCTGTTTGTTGTTACGGAAGATATGCTGCATTTAAATTTCTAAGAACACGATTTTTGGAAAAAGCTTCGAAAGGATAACAAAAAAAAGAAATAATAATAATGAAGAACGAATTGCACACTTTAGACCAAGGAAATACAAAACTAAAAAAAAGAATGATATTTTGTTAATTTTAGGATAATGCGGATATTTATTGTATTATTTTATCAATAGATAATAAATAGATGTGTTTGAATTTCAAGAGACATGAGAAATATATAAGTATCGAAAAGTAAAACTGTCTGTCCTGTTTCATTATATCTCATCTCATTTGCTATAGATATTATAGATTATAAATAGATGATCTGTACCGATTCCCGAGAGTGCTCGGGAATTTTAAATATTCTCAGGAATCCCGAAATTTTCCCGTCCCGTTCCCGAATAAAATTCTCTCCCCTATAAGCTACGAAACGGAGAACAAAATGAATTCTGTACTTATTTGTGGTTTGAACACTGATATATATATCAGTGGGCTTGAATGGTAACGGTTTAATTCAATTGGTCCTCCATCGCGCATCGCGCCGTGAAAGCGCGGGACAGTTGCTGCGTCGCAGTTATGGAAAACGCGCCAAAATGGCACAACGTAGCATAACGTAAGTATATCGTAAAGAAATTAATTTCGTGTGGAAATAGGTTTGTTGTGGCCAATTTATAATGTGTGTACATCACGATAACTCGTGAGACGTTCTTACATGTTATTTTTGTGCGAATCGCAGATCGTTTTTCACGAAATCGACTGGAAAGAAGGACAGCGGTGACAGGAGCGGTTCAAGGTAAATTGCGATACAATGCTTTGTATTTATTTCACCGGACTGCAATTATGTTCCGGCTCGTGGTAGTCTGCGCTCGAACGAAAACATTCGATCATTGTTTCTCGCGTTCCTCGTTTGTGTGCAAAGTATGTCGGTTAGACAGTATTTTCCGGCCGCCGGTTAACAATGTCTTTAATTGGTTACACACTAATAGCAAATCGAGCGAAAATGCGGATCAAGAAAGTCCGAGCGGCTCGAAACGAAAACGGGAAAATAGCACGGACACCAGTGATTCCTCCAGGTAAAAATTGATATCTATCATTTTGTAATATATCTGTGTATCTTCATGTTACGATCGTTCTGTTCGTAGTCCTATAGTTGCTAAGAAATCAGAAAAGGCATTGGACACAACTCCTTCTACGAAAAAGAAAGCAAATGGTAAGATAAATAAATAGCGTACATTCGGAAGGCAATAGATAGATGGTTAGAATGTTGTACGGTGCTGTTTCAGGAAGAACGCCGAAGATCAAATTGTCACCTGGGACACCCAACGAAGATCACAAGAGAAAGGCAGTAACTCCGCTTACCGCTTCTAAGAAGAAAAAGAAAACAGAGAAGGTAAAGGATGTTTCGAAGAAGAGCAGCGTGAAAAAGAAGAAAGAAGATACAAAAGAAGAGAAGGAAGATTCAGATCTAGAGGATAAAAAACAGTCAACCTCTCTGAAAAATGAATCATTAAAATCTTCCTCCGACGAATCTAGCAAAATAACCAAGAAACAGAGTACTAAAAAGACCGTCAAAAAGAGATTAAGGATAATAGCGCAAACCGATGATTCCAGTGACGAAGATGGCCACTTACCAGTGGAGGTAGGTTCGTTTATCATTCAATCTTTTCATTAATTTTCTATCATGATATTCATTCGTTCGGTATAATCATTATGTGTATTGATTAATAGATACCGAATAGTCCAAAGTCGGATACTACAGAAAAAACAGACAAAAAGACTCTCGACGTAGGAAAGAAATCTGACGATGAAATTCAGGAAGAAAGCCATAGCGAAAAAGAAAATGAAATTCAGGCAGAAAGTAGCAGTGGGGAAAAAAATATGGAAAAGTCAGCCAAGAAAATGCATAATTTCTTTGGTAAGTGGTTCATCACAATAATATCTAATATCTACTCTTCTCTTTTACAAAGTAGAGTTCAAATAGAATTGCTATTTTTCAGCTACAAAGGAAAAAGGGAGCGAGAAAGATAGCAACAGGGATAAGAAGAAGTCTGCGAGCCATTCTTATAACCCTAGCGCCTCGAAGTATCATCCTATAAATGATGCGTTTTGGAAGCAGGGTGAAAAGTATGAATTTTAATCTTTTGCTTACTATGTTAACTCGAATATCGGTAAAGTTGTTTGGAATGTTTGCAGGGTTCCATACATAGCGCTAACGCGAACATTAGAACTGATAGAGGAAACGAGCGCTCGATTAAAGATAGTAGAGATTTTATCGAATTACTTGCGATCTGTTATAGCTCTAAGCCCAAACGATTTACTTCCGAGCATATATTTGTGTCTTAATCAGCTTGCACCCGCTTACGAAGGTGAGCATTCGCAGCATCCTCTTATTCTGTCCAAAGAGCTCGTGTACAAAATTTTCTGTTTCAGGAATCGAGTTGGGTGTAGCGGATACAAATCTCATGAAAGCTATAGCACAGTGTACCGGCCGAACTTTGGCTCAAATAAAAGCAGACGTGCAACAAGTCGGAGACTTGGGCATCGTGGCGGAGGGAAGTCGCTCCAATCAAAGAACTATGTTCCAGCCAGCCCCTCTGACAGTGACAAATGTGTATACTAAACTGAAAGAAATCGCACAAATGACCGGCAATGCGGTACGATACTCAAAACTTGATTCGAATGCTCCCTTGTCGGTGTTACATCAATTTCGTTGATGTTTAAACGCGAAAAATGTTTGCAGTCTCTAAGCAAGAAGCTGGATAAGATCCAGACACTCTTCGTAGCATGTCGATTTACCGAAGCCAGGTATCTCATTAGGTCCTTGGCTGGTAAGCTTCGAATTGGTTTGGCTGAACAATCCGTGTTACAAGTGAGTATAGTATGTTTAATGACATCCTCATGGATATTATAGTAAACATATGAATAATTGTTACTATAGGCTTTAGCGTTGGCATGCGCAATGACCCCGCCAGATCAAGGGTCACCACCAGAAATTTTGGACGCGAGTAAAAAAACGTCTGCTGATTCGTTCAAGCAAAAGTACGACGAAATCTCGCTTATTATTAAAACGACGTATTGGTAAGCGTTCTCCTTTACTACAATGCATCGATTTTGATGCATGTGTACTAATGAAAAATACTTTCCTCAGCGAATGTCCAAATTATGGTAAAATAGTTCCTGTTTTATTGAAAGAGGGAGTTGGAAAGTTACCCGAGCAGTGCAAAATTACACCAGGTATCCCAATGAAACCTATGTTAGCGCATCCAACCAAAGGTGTTCAGGAAGTTCTTACGCGTTTCGAGGGATTGAAATTTACTTGCGAATGGAAGTACGACGGAGAAAGGGCGCAGGTTTTTATTCCTCCATCGTTGACGATATTTTCTAAAAATCTAAAGTCTGAAGCAACGTGTAATCGCGTATGCATGCTTTGCAGATTCACTTTGCTGAGAATGGCGACATTAGCATATACAGTAGGAATCAAGAAAACAACACTACGAAATATCCGGATATTATAGGACGGTTCAAGAATACAAGAGGGGAGGATGTTAAAAGCTGTATCCTCGACTGCGAAGCGGTTGCCTGGGACACCGAGAAACAACAGATCCTTCCGTTCCAAATACTTAGTACCAGGAAGCGTAAGGTAGTCAAAATTACGAAAAAAATGTATAGCGCTCAACCTTAAAGTTATAGTGAGCCTTAAAGTTAACTTAAAATTGTGTTAAACCATAGGATGCGAACGAGGCAGACATTAAAGTACAAGTATGCGTGTTTATATTCGACTTGTTGTATCTGAACGGAGAACCGCTGGTCAAAGAACCCTTCGCGAAACGTCGCGAGTTGTTGAAAGAGAATTTCAAAGAATCGGACGGTGAATGGAAATTTGCAACGAGCTTGGACACTACTACAATGGAAGAAGTGCAAAGCTTCTTAGACGAATCGGTCAAAGGGAATTGCGAGGGCCTCATGGTGAAGACTTTGGAGCGAGATGCAACGTACGAGATAGCCAAGCGTTCTCGAAATTGGTTGAAATTGAAGAAAGACTATTTGGACGGTGTCGGAGACACGCTAGATGTAGTTGTTATAGGTGGATACATAGGAAAAGGGAAGAGAACAGGAACTTATGGAGGATTCCTCTTGGCGTGTTATGATAAAGAGAATGAAGAATATCAAAGTATCTGCAAGGTAAGCATTACATACAAGGATTCTTACAGCATCGTACGAGCGATGCAGTTTTATGGACTCGTGCGATTTTTGTCTTATTTAGATCGGTACTGGGTTCAGCGAAGACGATCTTCAGAAACACACAGAGTCCTTGAAGGAGCACATGGTGCCGCAGCCCAAGTCGTACTACAGATACGATTCGTCCCACGAACCGGACCACTGGTTCGAACCAGTCCAAGTTTGGGAGATCAAATGCGCAGACTTGTCCCTATCGCCTGCTCACAAAGCGGCTCTTGGTATCGTGGATCCGGAAAAGGGCATATCTCTAAGGTTCCCTCGATTTATTCGTATTCGCGATGATAAAAACGCCGAAGATGCTACTTCGGCGCAACAAGTAGCTACTATGTACAGCAGTCAAGAGCAAATCAAAAATCAAACGTCGGGAACGAAGGCTACGGAGGAAGACTTCTATTAATTATATGTGTATACACACAAAAAATACATTTTATACTTCTGGATAAATATTTATCGTTTTATATTTCATAAAAGAGACGCGAGAATCTTCTTGATATGTAACATATTTTATTTCGTAATTGCTTGAATTATTGTACAATTGTATTGTGGATAAAAGTGATATTAGAAAGCGTGCCTTTTCTGTGTCATGTAGGATTAAACCATGAAAATAATACACCTTGTACGTGTATGATGAAATATGAAAATTGTTCTCATTCTTATCCTCTGCCTATCCCCTGAGCCCGTAAACTACAGCTGAAAGAAATTCTAGAATCATTGAAACAAAGATTACAGCATCGATAACGAATTCATTTTATTTTTCCAGATTTTCTGATTTAATTACAATCAGTTTGATCTAATTAATTAGTTATTAACGATTTCGGAAAGGCTTGTTTAATCTACCAATGCCCGTAATGTGTAAGATAAGGAGAGCTTGAGTATGGGACAAAGGCAGGGCGTGCCGCGCTCGTGCCACCGTGCCACCTACTTTCAAGGCGAAAATGAAATTCGGCCGTCGCGAGCCGTCGAGCGTATGATAGCCTTCGAGTCCCCGTGCAGCGATTTTTATTTTTCATTACTGTTTTAATTACATTTTTTAACCTTCCAAAATATTTAAAATGTAAGAACTATGTTAAAAATAGGTATTCACTTTAAATAGAAACGTTTTATTAGTGTAAAAATTGCATTAATAAAAATTGGTATATGAGAACCGATTGATGGTATTTATTTGGACTCATTGGAGAATACGAAAATGCAGAAAGTATTTTTAGTTTATGAACCAATTTGTAGATTTATTAGTTGTCAAATAAATAATAAAATAAATTGTATATAATATAAATTGATTTTACAAGCATATACACAAGTTTATTGGATCTTTTGTCTTCCTTGACCTGTCTTCATTAAAAATGATAATTATACATAATATAATTTCATAATAAAATATTGAGATTATTGCAAACTCTATAGCGGTGGACCTTAACTCTATAACACTATAGCGGTGGACCTTATTTGTCGACCATGACATTTTTTTGTCCCGTATACCAGAATTGTGTTTAAAATAAATTAGAAAAAAATTTGGAGTCGATTGGATCATGGGAAAATGACGCGCAGCAAATTTGAAAATTTTAAATTTTTTAAATCTTGACATAAATAGATGTTATGATATATCGTTGAATTTGTCTTTTTTTCTCTTTAAGAATCCATATATAGAATAAAGAGCAGTTAATAGAAAAAACATCCGCGACCTTGAAAACTTGAAAAAATGACCTTGACAACATTTTTTTCTCTGATACTATATTCACCTCCTTATATACTACAACCTTTGTTTGAAGAGTTTTTTCATATATTCATAACTGACAGAGATATTAAGGGGCGTAATTTGCATTATTCTGGAGCATACAAATGGTCATGTAGCTATTTTCATAGCTACCATACTACCATATGGTGCCGAATAATGCAAATTACGCCTCGTAAACGAAAAAATAGGACTTTTGGGGCAGATAGCGCCCAAGATCGATCTTTTATCTAGCGTTTTTGACTAGTAAAAAACTCCATTGGAGGAGAAGCTTTCGGTTCTTCTTCCTCTTTTTCGCTCTCTTCGCCTTTGTTCTTCTGCAACAGAAAATTCCTATGTAACTTCTCGAGTCTGCGATGGATAATGATTATTCACCAGTTCCCTAGATTATGTTTACGCGATAGTGTCAAGTAGTGCTCTGTCTTGCGAATAGAACCCGCACCGTTCGTAGAGTATCGTTCGTATTCTTCGAACAAAATGTCAGCGAGTAGTGCATGGAATCAGACTCGACCATTAAAGGGAAATTCGACCCTACGTAACATACACATTACGACTCTACGTACATATTTACATTGGAGCTTTTTTTCCTCCTGGCGCCGTTGCTCCTCCAATTCTTCCGGGCTGGTAACGTGACGATTACGGCGCTTGTGACTGCCATATTTACCTGGAAAAAGATTTCATTTGATCGAAGGTACTTTCCTCGAAGTCAAAACGTACGAAATTGCGTTTCCGAATCGGAATAAAATGTGGTGGGGACAAGAAGACATTTTTCTCGGGCGAAAAGCGTAATTAATTTGTGCGAAAATTTCTCATGAGAAAGCTCTCTTTCTCAATGCGAAACAATAATTTCGTTTGCTGCGCCAGCAGTGTTGGGTGTTGGGTGAGTGCAGGTGAGTGCAGGTGAGTGCATGCGCGAAGATTTTAGCGTCAGTAAAGTACAAAGTTGGACTAAAATGTAGTACCTTGGTCACCCCGAAAAATTTCGCAAAATTTTTTTCCGGTTTCGAATATGAATGTTTAACATGCGTATGTTATATTAACATTTAATGTGTACGTACATATAATATATAAACTTCTGAATCCTTCCGGTACTTTCCTATCAGTAACAGTTCCCCACTACGTTCTCCACAAACTTAGGACGTAATTCATACGTTCCTGTATTTGGTCGCGCATGCGTGAAAAAACCGTGCAATATCCCAAATCCCAACTGATCCCAACACTGTTATTGCAGCGACTGGTTATGTTCTCCATGTTCGATGAAGTTGATGAAACTCAGCTTCATTAGGTTCATACAATTTAAAATATTTAATGTTATTATATATTTTACATTTGTCCTAGTAGAGATTAGTAATAAAATAAAATTAAGGTAAAAATTCCAAAATTGTAATTAATCTAACCTTAAATTATTATATGGTCTCTACTCTCTACTATGACGTTCATCCAAATTTACTAAATGTTAACATTTAAAAAGATCAATTGATCTAGGTTTTTTGCTGAAAGTCGGTAACTTCTTTCAGAAATAATTTGTCCAGCCTTTGAAAATATTCTTTCTGATGGGACAGAAGTTGCTGGAATACAGAGGTATTTTTCTGCTATTTTGAAAAGCTGTGGCATTGTGTGATTGTGTTTATTCCAAAATGCGACATGATAGCTCTTAATATTTTCATACGGTAAATCTATATACATATTGACAAATGATGGTTGATGCATTTTCTATACGTGTGGATTGCTTTGTCAACTACGATACTTCTGTTATAAAAAAATTCCAAATTCATTGTTTTCTCGAGATGATTGATTTTCTGCTATGGCTCTATTTGTATTGTTTTCATGACTATTGGCTATTCTGCACAAGGAACTTATTTTATCTTTTTACATATTCTGCGCTGTCTGTGCCATCCTAGCGACTTCAAATACAGATGTTTTGAATCTTTGATCTACCCAGATAGCACAGCCTGACCGAGCCCACCACCTGACCAAACCTGCAAGGCCTCCGACCTACAGGTTACAGGCTAACTCAATGCTTGGATCGGCTCGAGGCCCAGGCCGGTTGATTCGTGCCGGATTTTTATGCGCGCAATGGTCCGGATATAGCCAGGAAGGAGCTCGAGCCCAGGGCCTGCCGGCCGTGCCTGATTTCAGCCTGTTTTTGAGAGGGCAGCACGGTCACACTAATGTGGCCAATCAGTGCTTCGATTGAGCCCAACTTTTCTCGCTACATCTTCTCTCTCCACATCATGTTTAGCCTAAAACAGCTCCTACATCATCTTTAGCAAGGAACAGAACCTACATCATCTTTAGCAGGAAACAGAACCACTTTACTGTTATTAAATCTGTCTTAAAAAAGACTTTTGAGGGCGTTTGCTGCCTAGATTGACCTTTATCTGGCGTTTTTGACTACTGAAAAAACTCGTGTTTGTATTATTACGAAATGAGAACGCAAATCCCGCACCCTTGCAATCTTGTAAATGGACTGAATCTGGCTGAAATCAGGCACGGCTGGCAGGCCCTGGGCTCGAGCCCCTTCCTGGCTATATCCGGGCCATTGCGCGCATAAAAATCCGGCCCAAATCGAGCCGGTGTGCTGTCTGGGTAATAGTGTGGCTATTAGAGTAATATTATTTTGTTCAATATAGTTGTAGCAGCTAAATAAACGATCAGGAAAATACCAGCGTTCTTTCCTCATCATCGAGTCAGCCGTGGCCCAAACATCACCTCCGGGCAACGAACCAACTCCCGTGAAGACCAGCGACACAAACAAGGAGAAACAGACCGTGTCCTTCTCCTTGTCACAGAGTCAGCTGCTTCCCAAAACATAAACGCAGCGCGGGCAAAAAGTGAACAGGTTATCGAACCTAAGCTGCGAAGACAAAGGTCCCCCGTCTCTCCCCGCTACCCCGTGAGCGGGTATAACATTACGCAACTATCATCGCGACACAGATTATAAAGTACCGACTACAGAGTGTGGAACATTAATGCGATCTCTTGTAAAAATCATACCTTCTTTGTAAGAGATTTTAAAGAGCAATAGTCAATACACTGTCTCCGATCATTTCCACATAGTCAAATCTTATCTCAATATTATTTAAAATGTTATTTTGTAAATGTAATCCTGCTGCGGTTTTTGGTATAATGATGTTTATACCCTTTTGAATTCCTCTTATTACAGGAATAATTTTGGACGCTAGTGGTTTCAATAATGGTATGTTAATACCATAAAATATAATAATAAAATATCAATATTTTTGTATTGAATGTAATAAATATTTTATTAACATAAATGAAATGCGTAAATCATTCATATTTTCGGAGAATATTTTTAATAATTAATATTTCTATATAATCTAATATTATATAGAATCCGATCGATTCAGTTCATAGCTCTACCCGCTCTAACCGTCAGAGAGGTAAAACCTCTGGTTTGGTAAAGTAGTCGTCTGAAAATAGTAACCCCCACCACGGCGAAATTCAGTCGTTATTCAGTAAAATAGTCGACTGAAAATAGTAACCCCCACCACGGCGAAATTCAGTCGTTATTCAGTAAAATAGTCGATTGAAAATATAGTAATCCCCACCACGGCGAAATTTAGTCGATAGTTCAGTAAAACTAGTCGACTGAAAATAGTAACAGCTACTATCGACTTAGTCGATAGTTTTTAGTCGATAGCGCCCATCACTAGATAGCGCGACACTCGCGTAAATGGAAACGAACACGTAAAGCTTGGCAATTCGATAGTAACTTGCTACAATTTGCTATCACTGCGATCTGCTGTCGAAATCTTCATAAAATCCGTCTACTGTCACTGGCTGGTGAAACTAGAGGTTTCTCGGATTCTGTAAAATTGTCTCGAAGCTGACAATACTGTTTTGTTTGACTGTGAAAAATGGCTGATCCGAAATATGCCGATTTACCTGGCATTGTAAGTACTTACGTCAAAAATATGTCGACCTAATCTTGTTATTAAATATGAAACATAATGCGAAATACAATAGCGATTAACGAAAATATTATATACCAGCGATCTACGAGATTTTATGCGAGATATATAGCCTTTAAATAAATGTACATGTTTGTTTCCGTTTTCTTTACGAATTGTTGTAACACTGGATTTGTGAAATAGGCGTACGATCAAGTAGATGTGTACGAGACAACTGACTTACCAGAATCTGAACAATTTCAACTGTACTCCGAGGTATAGTATTCAACATTATTTTCTTTGTTAGTACTCTTATTACTTTGTTAATACTCTTGCTTGTAGGATGAAACTGATATTATACAAAAAATTCACATTAGTGCCACAGAGGCATTTAATAAATTTAAAGGTAAACATGTTATCAGCGAGACAGTTGATTTCTCAGACTGCGTGTCACTTAGACCAAGGACAGGCTACAAGTAAATCTCCTTCGATAAATAATTCAAAACATATCGTTTATGTTTATTACAACGTGTTGCGTATTTTAGATTCGGAGATTGGGAACTTCCTGGCGACGGGGAGAAAGAAACTCCGATTCAAAAATATCAACGTTTACAGCACGAGATTAAAGAATTATATGAAGAAATAAATGATGTGAAGGTACTATAAAAACCCAATTGTAAGATAAAAAGGTGCTAGAAGGGTAATTTTATATTTTCTATCGTTCTTCTTACAAATAGCAAAAAGCAAAGGACGAAACGGAAGTAAAATCTGTTGTTGATATAATTTCACAAGTACAGGATTTAGGAAAGCAATTAGACTGCTTAAAGTTAGAAGAATGCCTCGGGACGGATCTTGTTGCGACTCTATCGGACCCGCAAGGCACTAGGTTGAAGTAAGTGCTTATAATTAGAGTTGTGCGAGAATCTTATAATCCCCATATCTAGTATCCCCATAAAAATACAAATTTCCTCTTGACCGATTAATGTTTTAGGCAATTAATATCTCAAATAGAAGCATTTAAGCAAACAAGTATTCCTACCTCTGAATCTGATTCAAAGTCACCGAGTACAAAAGTTGATAAAACAGCTGAACCTACCGTACTGAAATATCAGATGACATACCTCCCAGAAAAAGCAAGAATGCAAGAAGCGGCAAGAATTGCACTGCTTGAACAGAGACTTTGCAATATAGAAAGTATTATTGGCACAACTAATGACAAGCTATCGAAATTTTCACAGGTAAAATCTATTTAATATTAATGTCAATATTAATGTTAATATTAATCTGAATGAACAATAGCTGAATAATGAAACTGATTTGTCAATTGTTAGAATCTCAAATGCCAAGGAGTAATGGAAGCTGTTCAACAATTAGGAGCGAAAGCTGCGTTATTAGATACATTCCAACTAGATATCGTTGAAAATCGATTGGCTTCTGTAATTCACAGAATGGACAATATCGCGCAAAAGAAGGCTGCGTTGGCACTAGATACAGAGCAGGAACAAAAGGTAAACTTTTACTTCTGGATACATCGTTTATAAATTTTTTATTTAGTTTATAAAATAGTAAAAGTGTATTCGAGAAAAATATGTATCAAAATTTCTTTCAGATATCAGAAATGTACGAAATCATGAAACAAACGGAGACAATGTCACAAATCTTACCGCAAACTGTGAATCGAATGTTGGCTTTAAATACAATTCATCAGCAAGGTGTGTATATACAAATACAGTAAGTCCTCTATAGTCGCAAAAAGGTCGTACACGATGAATGCAAAGAAAATATCTCCTCCACTGTAGTAATCTGATCTCGGCTCGGGTATATCGGTGTAAAACCACTAAATACTACTGCGAAGCGGAGAGTCGCAGTCGCTTCGGCCGCTTGCGGTCTCTCTTTACACGTGCTGTCCTTCTCTACGTTCGGCTCGGTCTTTAAAGCTCAAAAAAATAGTGTCCATCTATGAACTTTGCAAACGAACCTCCCCGAGGCTTTTGCGACTATAGAGGATTTACTGTACATTAAATATACGCGTACTCGAATAATATTTATTGCAACTTGTAATGAACTTTTAATGTTTTCTTTTTCCAGCTGCGGAATTCAATAAATCTCTGACGCGTCTAGACGAGCTGCAATTACAAATCACATCCGACTTGGAGAGCAACAAATCTCTTCTGAAAGGAGTGCAAGAAAGTTTTGCGTCCAACTTAGAAATTATAAAAAATAATATAGAAGCGCTAGATGAACGTATTAAAAAAATTAGCAAGTGATAATTTGTAGTAATGAGAATTCATTATGGACTATAACACTGAAAACTTTTTTAATACAATATTTATTAAATTATATATCTCCTAGTGCTTTTTAAATTGCTGCTAGTTCAATGTAAAAAAATGATATATTGCAATTCTAACACATATTTTTTATCATGGTTTCATAAGATCGATCTACTTTTCAGAGAGATATGGTATTTTCAATGATATACAGTATACAGGAAAGAAAACCTCCTTAATGTATAGATATTGCGAATGAGAAATAAATTAACATCGTGCTTGATTATCCAGGATGATTAAAAAATATCACACACGAAGTATTTGTATGTTTTATATTTATTTAAAATTAGAATCGTAATTTTTGGAAGAACCATTTGTTTTTACCAGATTTATACCTGCAAACAAACGTTTATTATTTATTTATTCATGTATTAAACGCCTACTAGTCTATCAAAAATTGTTTGACTATGTTTCAAAAAAGATTGGCACTTACTTTTCTTCAAACTTAACACGTGTCTGGAACCGGACCTTCTTCCTCTTCATCGGGTCCTTAAGATCTTTCGTAGTTACTTTGTCCCATTGCAAGTCCACGGTGTATCTTGTCGGCATCAAATGGTTGTAATTTAAAATCTGGAACGATACATAGAAAAAGGATTATAAAAATGCTTAAACGCTCTTGAAGCGTATAGAAAGTTAGAGACTCCAAAATTTACCTTCACGAAAGGCTTGATTTTGGAACGTTTGTGAAGCTTCGCTTTGCCCATCCTTTTGTGTACTTTACGTGGATATCGGTCAATTCCTGCTACCAAAGCATGTCCGTACTGCTTTTCTGTAGTACCATCATCGAAGTTGCGCATTACAATGGCTTTTCTGCCAGCGTATCGGCCACTGAGGACCAATACGACTTTCCCTGTTTTCATAATCTTCACCATCTTGAAGATATGTGCTGGAACAAAAATGAAAAAAATTCTGTCAACTTAGAAATTGCTGGACAACGTCTGCGACAGAAACCTATTTATACATTATATATGATTTCTATATAAAAGAATATGTACTACTCGCGATACAATAAGACGCGCGCGTTACGTCGATAATTGTAAACATTGTGTCTAAACTTTAAACGTATCACATAACCTCATACACGAGCCACACATGATCCACATTTTTTAGAAATTCACATCACGAAATTTTATGAAATGAATGTTTTTTCGAATGTATAAATTTTTGAGCATGCATTCCACATTGAACGGATCGAATACAAACAAAAGTCGTAATCGTTATTCTTGTACACATATATAATACGAATATAAAAATACGAAAAAATACTTAGTATACCAAAAAGATCGGAATAAACACTGTTCAAAACAATGGCATTCGTTCGAAACGATTATCATCCAATTTTCCGATGTTTTTGGATTACTTTCTACGTTGACAAGTGCTACACACCTCACGGCTTTTCACACCGGAAAAAAGGAAGTTAACCTTACTTTCGTTCCGTGAACTGTCCGACGTTCGGGAATCGATCTATAGATGTCGCGTCGGTCGGCATCCGGCGCTGATGTTCAACCAATCGAATGTCACCGTTTAAATAACGTTCGCAAATTATTTCCTGAATTTCCTGATAGAAAATTTCGTCGAAGCTGGCATTGCTCGTCGATATACATGCGAAAAATTTCGATGAAATTACTTGCAATCACACCGTACGATTTACGAACAAACAATTAATCTTGATCGAGCTTGGTTATTGAAACGGTGAATCCTTGTTAGCGGTGCTCGTGCGATAATACGCATATAAACTTTGGCCAAATATCTAAACTTTTCGAGAGTTCGAGAATAATCCGATGGTTTTCTCGATACATCGAAATGATTGGTCGGCATAAGTAGCTTCCTGCTCGCTCATATCTTACACGAGGGATGTTATAATAGGCATTATTGTACATTTATTGTAGGATTTTTATAAAAGGCGAAAGTACCGAACGATCAAATCGCTGAACAAGACTGATAGTGCCGGTGTCGGATAGTGGGCGTGAATTGTAACAAGTTAGCGTAATGGCATTAAATCCCCAATATGAAGTGATCGGAAAGGGTTTCGTGCAACAGTATTATGCACTGTTCGACGATCCCGCACAAAGAGCGAATTTAATAAACATGTACAATGTAAGTACCGACTAACTGTCCGCAATCTTTTTCATTCGACCGACGTAAACTTTTTCATAGTATTTACACAATGTTCCATTCATAGACCGAATCGTCCTTCATGACATTTGAAGGTTTGCAAATACAGGGTGCTATTAAAATCATGGAAAAATTAACTGTAAGTATTGTCTGTGACAACAGAAATTTATTCTATTTCATTCTGCCATTGCTACCCTGCGTCAGTCAGTCTGATTTTCCTTTTTCCGAACATGTCATATAATTGAACAATCGAATTGGCAAATATCCCCATTTATTATGCAAGTTATGAGATTTAATAATATGTTCTAGCTACTTCACTGTGTTAGTGACATTTTTGATTTTCAGAGTTTATCGTTTCAAAAAATTAATCGGATAATTACTGCGATTGATTCGCAACCAATGTTCGATGGCGGCGTACTCATTAATGTTTTAGGAAGGTTGCAGGTAAGGAACGATTGTATTATATTTCTTGTATAAGTAATATAAAAGAAACCGCATCTGTTGCGTTGTTATCAAACCAAATGATACTATCGAGTAATCTCTGTAGCTTATACTTTTTTGTATATGTCATTTTGAATTTCTGCGAAAGACAGAAATGAACGTCGAGGTGTTGCAAATTTCATACGATCGAAAGTTACAAGGATTTCTAAAATAAACGGTGAACATTTTGCAACGTATAAAGTATCGAGTATCCGTAATGTGCAAAATTCTTATTCCAATTGGTTCAGTAATTTAGTTTCTTATTACCATCTTTATATTATACCAAGAACAATGTATGAGAGTAATTCAGTCGTTATTGAATCACCCTCGCAATTTTTTGGGTAAAGAAAGTAACTCGGTATCGATGTCTCTTCGTCGTTAAGTACTACTTTGTTTGTCTATACATTATATTCTATCGGCTGGACACGCTACACAAATGTGTACTGTACTGCCTTGCATTTTTTGTGCTGCCATACGAAGACAGAGATTGAGCTATGACTAATGTCCGGCAACAATCTCTCTATATACCTACCTCCGCAAAGAAGATGAAATAAGAAAATTCAGTCAGTGATTGTTGATGATTGGGCAGACTGATGAGGATCAGCCCCATGCATACATCCAGACATTTGTCCTGAAGCCAATTGGCACCAGCTTTTACGTGCAGCATGACATCTTCAGACTTGCGCTGCACGACACGGTTTAGGCGTCAGGTACCGATCTTCGGTTGATCTTTGTACCAGTACAGGCAAGCCCAATACTAATTACTCTCTAAACTAGCTTCGTGTTTGCCAGAGTATGCTTGCTTGTTAACTCTTGTTACCCAAACGTGTATATTAATGCTATGTTGCTTTTGTATGTGCTGTAAAATAATTTGATCACTACAGTTAGCATTAGAATAAAAATTTTGCACTCAACGACCATATCACTTCCATTAATAGCGTTGCATCACCCGTAGAAACGATCTTATCGAAGTTATTTGAATTCGATGAAATTTTATGGTTTTCTTAATACATACGTATTTTAGTTCATTGATATCTAGTAAAATATGTATAATTTGACGAATACAAAGTAATGGAAAACTTTAAATTACTGAACTAACAGGAATCTATTTTCTGTTGAACAAAAAATTCGGAGAACGACATAAAAAATCCTTTTACATAAATTAAGAGAGTATTCATGGAAAAAGTAAGTATCTAACGACACGTTAACAGACTCGAAAATGTAGAATTCTTCTTGATTTTATTTTCTGGTAAGTCGCTTACCATCGTAGCATGTAATTTTCTTATTTTCATTACATTCGTGCAATGTGTGCACAATTCTTGCATGATTGTCCATCATGTCATTGATATTATAACAGACTTATTGACTATAGATTTTTGTGAAATATAAAATGCTTCATACTGACATTAAAACTTTGAAAATATACTAAGAATATTCACTTGTAAAATATTCGATTCCTATATCTATTCGATTCCATATCAATTTCCGCTTATGGTATTTTTATTTGCATTACAGGCAGACGAAGACCCACCACATGCCTTCTCGCAAATCTTTGTGCTGAAGCCACTGGGGAACTCGTTCTTCTGTCAACATGACATCTTCCGCCTTGGCATTCATGATACCGCATGAAGAAAACTATGCGCAGACTCATGATTAATGGCAGACAGTTATCTGAGCCATGGAATCTCCAGAAATTGGAATAAGTGAGCTACTTTATCATTAATATCCTTTGTCACCGCATATTATCTCATTCTTTCTAGATACTACAGTTTTTTATACAAAAGAATATTCACTTATATCCTTGGCCACAGAAAGGGAGAAGCATTAAAAATAGACACAGTTTAACAGTCGCTTTGCTTTACTAAGTTCCGTAATTCACAGATATGCCTATCGTTGATATTACATTTTTATAATACGATGTCACGACACAATGGAAATATAATATTATATAATGTTTGATTTTAATGGTCGATTATTACGCTTCAAATTGAAATGTTACATATTTTACACTACCATGCTGTGTGTATTTTTGTAAAATAGATATTGGCCATTAAATACAACATCTGGAATTAATGTACTGTTAGTCTCCATTCTCCAATGTGCATCATTAAAAAGATTATATAACATAAAAGTAAGAATAACGAACATTGTTTCTTTATTATGTTTATAATAAAATCTTTATTATATAAATTTCTTAAGTGCAACATACCTGTATATATTAATATTTAGTCTTAATTAGGATTTTACAAGTTGCCGCGTCTAGCTTGCTCCGTTTCTATAGCTTCGAACAAAGCTTGGAAGTTTCCAGCTCCAAATCCCTATAGCATAAACGAAACGAAACGAAATGATATGATTTATGTAAATGTTACTTTACACAGTTATTACTAGGGCTTTCACTATTGCTCCGATCTACGAGTATCCGAACTTGAGTACTTGAGAGTGAGAGAAAGTTCGTTTAAATTAGATCGCAGTGTCGCGAGTTCGAATACTCGAGTACTCAAATTCAAGCTTCGATTCAAGGCTACGAGTACCCCGAGTACTTGGATACTCGGTTCGTAAGAGCTTCGATTACGATAATACTTACATTATGATTACGCCTTTGAATGACTTCTATAAAAAGTGTTGGTCTGTCCTGCATATTTTTCGTGAATATTTGCAGAAGATATCCATCCTCGTCGTAATCGATTAAAATTCTTAGTTTCTAGAATCATAATATTTAACTGTTAACTAGGTTTCGTGAAATGTATAACTTGTCTAGAATTGTGTTGTTCTTATACCTGAAGCATGTTAAGATCTTCCAAAATTTTCACTCCGCTAGATTTCAAACGACTTCTTAACATATCGTAGTAAGAGTCTGGCACGTCTAGAAATTCCATACCTCTAGCTTTCAAATTTTGTATCTGGAATACAATGAAAGCGTGTAGCATCAGAAATGAATCTTCTCGAAAGGAAATCGTTGTCGTTATATTTACTTACAGCTTGAATTATGTTATCTGTGTTCAGAGCGATGTGCTGTACACCCGCTCCTCCATAATACTCGACGTACTCTTGTATTTGAGAACGTTTCTTGCCAACAGCTGGTTCGTTGATAGGCATTTTTACAGTTTCTTCCCAGTTAGTCATAACGATAGAACGTAAAGCAGAGAATTCTGTATGTAACTGAGTATCGTCTACCGACCAGAATCTATGAAACTGTAAACATTCCTCGTACCTAAAATAAACCAAAATTTGTACAAACAAACAGTTCGCTTTTTTATTATTTTCATTTGAATGAAAACACTTTCGATTTTTTAAATTAAACAAAAATCTAGTCTACCATTTCGCAACAGGTTCCATTTGTTTTTCCGGTTGATTGCCAACAATATGATCCACGAAATTTAATCCAACTTTTGGTCTAAACAAATCAATTTTTATGGGGTCAGCACAGTTTAGAAAAACACGATTTATTACATATATGACTTTTTTTTGTTTCATACGACTTACAAATTTTTTATAGATTTATCTTCTGGCAGTCGTTGAAACCCAGGCAAGAAGAATCCTTTATACTTTGATCTGTCTACGAGCGTATGATGCGTGTCCCCATACTGACAGATAACACTCATATTCAAATACATTGCTTTTACTTAATCTACCTCTTTTTGGTAATACCTAACAGACTTACAGTTTTTATAGTAGCGAACTTTACAACACCATGTTCGTCCTTCTCCTCCCATACATCCCTTATGATTTTCGCTCCCCTCTCCTTGGCAATCTACGAAATTCGAAATTTCATGTTTGTTCTAATAAAATTGCTCATTTCAATGTAACGTACCTTTACAATCGTATCAATGTCTTCGACGTTGAAAGCAATATCGCGAACACCATCGCCGTGTCGTAAAACGTGACGCCCTATTTCCCCATTATCGGGTTTGTATGCCGATTCAAACACAAAGATTATCTGAAAGTAACATTGAGATTTCAATCGATTCACTCTATTAAAAATATGTATATATTTCAAGCGTAAAAACGACAAAGTCTGAGACTAAAGTTAACGGAGACTTGGTGTACCTTATTTTGTTTAACAGCATGCGATGCTATTTCTCTCGAGCCAGTTTCCAAACTACGGTAACACAAAGGTACAAAACCCATCCTAGAGCAATAATAACTAGCTGCCTATAGCAATAAATAGAATTAACGAAACAATCGCGTAAAAGTATTTTCTTAACATCAGAGCCATTTTCCGATTACCTGTTTCGCATTTCCGACCCAGAACGTGACATGGTCGAAAGACAGAAACTTCCCTCCCAAAGGCTACAATTTTATAGTTTAATTAACGAATAAGGCTTGACGAACATTTTATATACTTGTCTCTATAGTCTATAGTCTATAGTAATTTCACTCACCTTCTGGCCTTTGTCCGTATACGTAGTCTGAAAGATAAAGAAGAGATATGTTAACAGAAAATTAGATGTTAAGATACAAGTGAAAAGTGGAAAATATTTAAATTCTTAAGAAAGCGGGATTAGATGTAACATTTTATTATAATTTTTTTAATAAAAAATAAACAATCACTCCATACTTATAATTTATACAGTGTCCTTACCATTGTTTACACGTGAAAAATGCGATTCCGATTCTCGTCTCGTGTCGATTGCTTCGAAATCATTCTAATCACAGAATGCACCTTGCTTAAATATACGCGCGTCGAAATCGGTGATCGGTATCCTGAACGGTGATTGGTCGATCGCGGAGGCTTGTTTGCGTCGCATTCTCCTAGAAATACGAATCGTAAATCACCTACGGCGATCAGGTTTTTCAGAATCGTTACACGAGCTGATCACGACCTGATATATCCTGACGAAGTCTCGCCTCTGAAATGATTACGCTCAACGTTAATTATTCAAATTAGAAGGCGCGACATTAATTATTGCTCCGTATGAAACCGACAAATAAAAATGTAAATACTCCGCTGCGATTGTCAAATAAAAATTCCCTATCCATTTATTTACAGTTATATAAACGAATATTAACAAATGTTGTATTTAAGTATTTATTACTCTCCTTGTCGCATGTTTGTATGGACTTCACTTTCATTGTGTTTTCTATAATATTAAGATTGTTAGAATGTTGTAAATATCTGCGCTAACGGTATTTTGTATTTAACGCTATATTTTACTAACGAATAATAATGATTTCAGCGCACTGGTCCGATCTGATGCTACTACTTAAGCAATTTTGCAAATTACCACAAAATTTCCAACGTTTCGGTCAAAAATTTAGACCATTTTCAAGAAAAATTTTCATATAATTGCGTCTGTAAAAATGATTGAATTAATATAAAATTTGTGTTGTATTCCGTACAAAAAACCGAAAATTTTAAACAAAAAACTAAAAACATACTTGCTATGTGACAAAATTATTTTAAACTCTTGACAACTTTAGAACTTTGTGGTAATTTGCAAACTTGCTTAAGTATATATAGTAGCATCAGATCGAACCAGTGCGCTGAAATCATTATTATTCGTTATTAACAAATTGTCGATCGAGATCAAGGAAACAGCTATATTTTACGTTTGTACAAAATAAACGATTTGATTAGGGTAAAATTTTCCACTTGAGGAGGCTCGCCGTTCAAAATGACGAAACACGATTGGATCAGATATGCGCCAGCGCGCGGTTCGATTCCTGTTTGAAGGCGTGTTTTACTATTATAATTTAACATAATTAACATAAAAAGGATCACGCGGCGCGTAAACATGTTTAGCAACCTGTTAAACCAGGGGGCTTGGCCCGATTCATTTTCATCGTCGTCGAGGCCAAAGAGAGAACAAAGAATTCAATCACATTTCAGGATACACAATATTCAAAGTATTCGCGAGATAAACTCGAACGGTGTAACATTCAAAGTATTCGTGACAAATATACAGGGAGGTCCGTTTAAATAAGGACATCTAAATATCTCTTCAGGTTATTGTGATGCAAAAGATATTTGTTACGTAATGTGCATAGTGTCAATGGACTAAATATCTGGCAAGAATATTTTTTTCCGAGGGTCTTTTTTTTCGGAGTTGTCAAGGTCCACGATGTTTTTTGGTACATAACTACATTTTTTCTTTATTGCATCGTGTAATTGATCGAAAAATACATTCAGATATGTATAATAACATGACATTGACCTTGATCTGAAGGTAGAACTTTAATTTTTGAAGATCAAGGTCATTCCAAGGTCATGTTATTATACATATCTGATTATATTTTTGATTAGTTACCCGATGCAACAAAAAAAAATGTAGTTATGTATCAAAAAACATCGATGACCTTGATAACTCCGAAAAAATTACCTTTGGAAAAAAATATTCTTGCCAGATATTTGGTCCATTGACACTATGCACATTACGTAACAAATACTTTTTGCATCGCAATAATCTGAAGAAATATTTAGGTGTCCTTATTTAAACGGACCTCCCTGTATATTGCACACAGAGTTGTGCAAATTCAATTACATTGTAATTCAGTTACTAAGTATTTTAATCAGATGTGTAATTGAAATACAATATAATTGAATTACAATGTATAATTAAAATACAGCTCTTCAAATTATAGCCCAGAACTTTGAAGAAGTGCGATATTTTTTTATGTTTTTCTTTCATATACTTGTTTGCTTTATGGTTGACATTTAAAAAAATGTGTAACACAGAAGTTATTTCTGTTCAGATATTATAAATTTATAAATAATAAATTCCTTCTGTTTGTGGAACCTACACATGGATTTTTCAACCTCTTCTTACCTATTACTTTATCATTCTTTAATTTTTAATTTTAATTGAATTACATCGTAATTTGATTACGAAGTATTCTAAAATTCTACAGTAATTGCAATTACGAATTACATTGTAATTTAATTGAATGAAGATCTGAATTATAAATTACAATATAACTGAATTACAATGTATTTTATAATTGTACTCCATTGCAATTACGAATTACAGTGTAATTTAATTGAATGAAGATCTGAATTATAAATTACAATTAAACTAAATTACAATGTATTTCAATTACTTTGTAATTATAATCCTGGAGTAATTCAATTGTAATTCTGCACAACTCTGATTGTACATACACAGCTCTTGCTCGAAAAGAATGAAAATATGTATAGTATATGTGGCGTTCAAACAATTCTTTTTATTTCATGTAATGATGGCAATTTAACAAAAAATTAAGAGACGGTAGAAATCTTACAGTAACATAACAAAGTCAAGTATAACACCTTATCTGTCGATATAAAAAAATATTAACATTAACTTTGCGTTATCGTTATAATAAATTTTCATATTTCGCCTATGTTAGTATGAAGTATATTAATTGATTCGCAAAGAAATGTTTGATTTTCGATTATTGCTAAGCAATACAAAATCGGAATGTTTGTTTATGTTTATGGTAATGTACATACGCAGATGACTAGATCAAATTGTTGAAGAAACGATATAAGGAAGATAGATTATATAAATATGCGAACAATGTATATACTGGTACAAACATAAAAGTAACAATTGTAAGTACATAACAAAAGAATTAAAAATATCGAACGTGAACAAATAGCTTAATAATAATAGCTTAAAAACATATACGAATTGCACGCGCTATTTTATGATGTATCTTTTCGTCTTGTAACAGTAAGATTTAACTTTTTTTTATTAGCCACACTAACAAAAAATTAATTCGTTATTTCACGTAAATTATATATAAATAAATTATCGGATGCTTCTTATATTATTTTTATGTATATATACAAATAATTCATTATACCTTCAATACATACAATATATATATGTATATATAAATTCATTTATACAACACAGAATCATTAAGTGAAACAGTAAACAATATATTAATTATCTTATATCTACTTGTATTAAAAATCTTTACCCACGATAACACACGATGTACATAAATACATAAATAAATTATTAACACTAATTATCACTTAATTTGGACGTAGCAGTAGAATACTAGATTTTCATTGTTTTCTAAGACACAGAAAGCTTAGATTTCGGAAAGATATTTTTCGTGTCATGCGATTACTATTGTGACTTTAAGTAAACTAATATGTTTCGAAAACCGCGTATTGTGTGTATAATAAAAATCGTTGTACTCCGAATACAGAATGATTCTTTTTGAATTTTTTTAAATGCATAAAAATTTGTCAAACTTTCAGACATTATACTCTGCAATCAAAGAAAACGTAAACTGTGTTAAACAAATGTCTTTACTAAAACACATTTAACACTTCGTATTAAAATACATGACTAATCGTGTCCGAGAAAATATCGATGGCTTAATATCGGTTTTATTATGCATGGTTGATACACATGAGTGATATAAAAAGTTCTCGACATTATAGCCAACTCTTAAATTAATTATGATTGGTACGGTGCGAATTTGAATTACAAAAATACATGTAGAAAATTCAGTAATTACGTTTCTATCAAGATCGTTTACGTACAACATCTTTTTTCTTTTTATCGTAAAAGTAGTCTCTTAGTCGATTAAACGAATGGAACATGTTTGGCTTCTGAATTTCGAAAGATATGAAACTTTGAACTGATTGTTTCTTACCGAGGACGCGGTACGTATGTTAAATAAATATAATATAATACTATCTGCATATACATATTCGAGTGTATACACGACGTTATACGTGATTATTCAAACGTGTTACTGCTATTAGTAAGAAGAATTCGACTACTGATACATGCTAGCCACTAATTAAAGGATCCCATTCTCGCCTTCAATGCCCTTGCGTTATTGAGTGACAAGGTAAAGAGAATGTCTCCTTATCCATATCAATGCTATTAAAAACATCGCGACGTGTTCATAACTATTCTATATGCAAGAAAAATATATACAAAATATGATCTAATATCATTAATTTGGCATGCCACGGAATGTAACGAACAGAGTGATCAAAAAGTGATGAAACAATGAAATCGCGAACGGCATTTCAGCGGAAGCATTTCTCGTTCGGACAATTGAAATTTGATTTATAGTAGAACAATCCCATGATCTCTCTCCAGCCTACGTTTTGCTTTCAGAGACACAATTCCCATTAAATCCGCAGGAGTTGGAAGTCCTCCGGAGGTATTCGGTGCCACTGCTTGTTGGTAAAATACCTCTATATTCCCGCACTGGTTACCATAAACAACCGTATCTTCCGTTCTAGTTAATTAATAAAAAACATATGCAATTTTTACCATGCTTATCGAAACGTTACCATAAAGAACGTTTTGTCAAAGAATTAAAATAGCAGAAAAATTTAAAGAACAAAATATGTGTATATCGTATTCTATACTACATCTTTTCGCTCTAAGAATTCTCTCGGCAACGAACATTGTACATATGTTTCTTGAACGGAGCAAAAAGATGCGAGTATATCTACCGAAGCAAGTTAAAGCTGATATATGCAAATCTACTAATTCAATTATGTTCTCTAATAACTAAAAGTATTACCTAACAATGATGTCCGTGAGATTACTAGCACCAGAAAATCTATCGTGAAGGCAGGACACGATATCCAGTTCGGTGACTCCCCATAGTCCAGAACGATTGATCGTATCCCATTGACTATCAATATTTAAAATACTATACAGCTCTTTGTTTTCGTTCGATGGTAGAGGCTCTAAGCACTGCTGCAGTCTCGTCTCCAGTTTCCCTAATGCACTCACACAGGTATGCCACTGCAATACGCGCATTGTTAGATCAAAATTCAAACCATATATGAATTACTATATACCATTGTACGCAAGGTGATCACTAGACTGGGGATTTTGATGCAAAAAATAAAAATTCTCTTCGTCAATTACAAGACACTGAAACCATGCACACACACACACATGTACAAAATTCTTTTTATTTCTAACGATTTTAATAAATTGCAAATAACATGGACGTTCTTAATTCTTAAATTTTCACGTCCACCCGTCCATCCGTTTTCCTCATAAATACATCAAATCTGCAGTCTAGTGATCACAAATATCGCGGCGACCGATTCGCGAATAAACCCGTACATGTACCGGTAACACTGTCCAACAAATTTCAAATTTTTTTATGTTTTCAATATACTGTTGGGTCCTTCTTATAGATTTTTTTGCGCTGGTTCCGAATCTGTCACAGTTTTTGAGAAACATGGCTTTGAAAAAAAACACATTTTTCAACTTTAGACAAATATTGTGATGTTATTATAAAAGATATTTAATTGTTCTTTACGGCAAAAGATTCTGTAGACTTTCCCGAATACAGTGATATCCAATATTAATACATTATGACAGAGAGACACCACTTCTGCACCAATTTTTGAGGATACTTTTTCAATGTATCTCAAAAAATAAGGGTCCAGCGGAAAATCGAACTATACCACGCGATAGAGCAGACTTTTATCTTGAAAAACCCCCCTTGGAAGTCTGCAACATCGACGTTTTTACCGAACCAGAAAGCAAAATATCTTCGCCCGACATGAGTTGCCACCAGTGACGGGATACGGAGTGGCGAACGACCGTTCTAGTGGTGAGCGCCACTGGCGGCAACTCATGTCGGGCGAAGATATTTTACTTTCTGGTTCCAAAAAAACGTCGATGTTGCAAACTTCCAAGGGGGGTTTTTCAAGATAAAAGTCGGCTCTATCGCGTGGTATAGTTCGATTTTCCGCTGGACCCTTATTTTTTGAGATAAATTGTAAAATATCCTCAAAAATTGGTGCAAAAGTGGTGTCTCTCCGTCTTTAATGATTGTTTAAATATGTTTAAACATTCATAATATATTAATATTGGATGTCACTGTATTCGGGAAAGTCTACACAGAACCTTTTGCTGCAAAGAACAATCCAATATCTTTTATAATAACATCACAATATTTGTTTACAGTTGAAAAATGTGTATCTTTTTTCAAAATCAAATTCCTCAAAAACTGTGCGTCTAGGGGAAAAATTAAGTGCAGATTCGGAATCAGCGCAAAAGACTCTATAAGAAGGACCCAACAGTATATTGAAAACAAATTTGGTGTTGGACAGTGTAATTATCAAAGAGATTATACTGACGAGAGTGTGTATAAGATCGGGATTATTAGCAGTCCCGCTTTCCATCAACAGCACCAGCACCATGTTCTGATGGCCGCAGAGAAACAGTTCGGTCGCCTCGAGGCAAACTTCATCCTTGGACGTAGTGACCCAGTCCTCCTCAAGCTCGTCTTCCCCGTCGCTGCCTATCTCTTTATTGACTGCCTCCAATTTCTGTTTGATCATTTGATTCGTTGCCGTGGAGAATCCCGATAAATCGCGAAATTCGCTGGGAGTGGTTTCCCTGCTGCAGAACCCGCTGGTCCTTTCATCAGCGAGCAAGCTAAGCTTCGACATCAACGGTGTCAACTGCAATCCGTCCAACTTCTTCTTTTGAAGAAAGTCGTACGTGTTGCCGCACTCGGACGTTGATTTTCGCCTGTCGTCGTTCTCGGTGACGTTCAACGGTTTCAACGGCAGGCTCATCGATCTACGATAAGTCTCCTGCTTCGTTTTATTATCCAATTTGATATCCCGGGAATGGGAACTATTCAACTTCTCTAAATTGTCTTTGCTCGCTGTATCACAGTCGTTTGTCACGTTCTGAACGTGACAATTATTATTCAAACTGGCTAAGAAGTCGTTACGATTAATCGCGTTGCTGCTATCATCTGTGAGCTCCTCGTAATGGGTGGATATGTATTGTTCGTATAACGACATCGATACCGGAAGCCCGTCCCCGCGAAACACCGGGTAACAAGGATCGGTAATAGTGTGATATTGCTTCTTGAGCGCCGGTTTATTCTGTGGAGATGTCTCGGGTGATATGCTTTCCTTCAGCTGCGGCAAACCTATTCCGTACGTTCTAACCGATATTCTATTGCGATACAAATTGATGGACTCTAAATCGTGCATACTCAAGCTCTTTTTAATAAATTCTCTTCTTTTGATCACGTTCTTCTTCGGCGGGACGTTTCTCAATTTGTTCAAGCGTTTACACCTGAGCGCCTCTTTCACGACGTCCGGTATGTCGTCCACATTCGTTTTGATTTCTTCCTTCTCCTCCTCCGCTGTCTCCACGTTGGCATCCTCGTTCGTGTTGCATATCAGCATAACGTTACCGTGCAGAACTCTATTTACATCTTTCAAGGGTGTAGAACAAACGCTCGGAGTCAGAGGATTCACGCACTTTGGACGGTCTGGTTTGCTTTCCTGTTTACGTTTCACCGGTGAATTGTAAGCGGTAAGCGGAACGGAGGGTATGTAGTGGTTGTTGTCGTTGTACTGCGAAGAGTCCAGTTCTCCTTCTTCAGGTACGGTGAAAATACGAGAAGTGTCGCGCTTCATTCCAGATAAGGGCAGCTCTTTACTGGTCTTCGACATGCTCTGAAAACAATTATACATATACCTGACTTGTGGAATTTTTACTATTTTTATTCGAAATCCCAATATGAAAGATTCAATAGTTTCTCTGAACAAAATTCGCGCAAACGGTTGCTTTACCTTCCTCTGTATCATTTTCTTCATGACAGAGTCGAAGTAAGAACTATAATAACGTTCATTATTTGCTTCCTGCATAAGCTTTGCAAACTGTTTCTGCTCTATATACACTCTCAGTAACTGCACTCCGACAGGTAGGTGAAATTCCGTTAATACTCTTTCTGCAGGGGCCTGGAGAAAAAAGGATAATTTCTTAATATTACATATACATATGTACAGTGACTCCCACAAATATTCGAACACTCTTGAAAAACCGATAACTTTTTTAATATTGTACTATACGATTTGAACTTTTCTGGGAAGCTAGAGCAATTAGTTTACTACAGGATGCGAAAAAAAATATTTTCAAAAATTGCAATTGATCGGAATTGTAGAAAAAATACTAAAAGTTGCATTTTACAACTTTTTTATGCGGGCATATATTGAAAATTTAGACAATACGTTTTGTAGATTTTTGTGAATTAAACATATTCTGAAAATTTCGTCAAAGTCAGTCGACGTTGCAATGAGCTACAAACATTTAAAGATGGTACAAATTGCAGATTTTCACGATTTTCGGCCTATAACTGCAGATTCTTACATCTTCCAATGTCTGTCGTTTTTTTCCGCATTAACCGATTTCGATGAAACTTTCACAGTGCATATAAATGACACAGATCTATAAAACGTACTTTTTAAATTTTCAATATAGGCCCACATTAAAAAGTTGTAAAACGCTAATTTTAGTACTTTGTATACAATTCCGACCAATTGCAATTTTCAAAAAAATTTCTTTTCACATCCTGTAGTAAACTAATTGCTCTAGCGTCCCAAAAAAGTTCGAATCGTATAGTCCAATTTTAAAAAAGTTGTCGACTTTTCAGGAGTGTCCGAATATTTCTGGGTGTCACTGTATATTTCAATGCAAAACACAAGAACAACGCAATTTGAGTATACCTTTATTCTATATGGATCGGTTATAACGATTTGTTTGGTCAAGTCTGCGCTTAATTGAGTAGCAACTATCCTAAAACATTAGTAAATGAAAATGAATAATTAATTATAAATCACGGTCAAGTGATTTATAATTTGATATAACTCACTTGTTGTTGTAGAAGACTGCACCACCCACAACACCATTAGTTTCTTGACAATATTGTAAAACTTGCATCGCTTCTAAAAATATGTTACTAGCACTCTGAGGAAAATTTGAAATTAGTATTGATACAATATACATATATAAGTAAATGTAGAAAAACAAAGAGCGCGATTAATTAAATCATTTATATACACTTAAAGAACATAATAAAAAGAATGCCATGCACTAACCTTTGGAAGTTTGATAATAGGTATGTTGGAAAAAAGATTGGCACTATGTTGAAGTATTGGCAAATAAGTTTCAAACATTTGATACAGTTTCTCTGTGAATTTGTTTCTATCGTTGTTAAACGATTCTAATATCTTATTAAGATCACAATGAAAAAATTTTAATAATGATTCTAACGTGTTCGCACGCCTCTCTAATATCCAATCGTGAATATTCCTATCAGTTCCCACTGCCTACAAAATAATAGACAATCATATATACATACCAAATATTAATTCATGCTGAGACGCACGACATTCAGCCATAAAATGATCTCGCTATACATTCATTCGGAGTAAACTGATAATTTGTAGTACATATTTATAGCAGATAACGGCTACTATAAAGTCATAGCATGCAAGTCCTTTGTACAATACTATTTCTAGCATTATCAAATGATAAATAAAATATAAATCGTTATACACTCACAAGAATATACTGTCCAAACTTTTTCAATACAAATTTTCCACCTTGTAGCGTGATCGATTTCGGAGCAGAGAACGAAATTGTAAGAAACTGATTAACAGCCATTAATTGACCTGCTAAAGCTAGCCTTTGGGTAAGAGATACCCATGCTGGATGGAAGTACATAACTGCCTCTGCAGGATCATCGTCTTCTTTACAACACCTCGCAGTGTCATAAACAAATACTATCATCATCTCTCTAAAAAGAAAAACAAACTGTTTTGTAAGCGTCTCTATACAATTTATTATCTTCGCAATCTTTCTACCGTGTTCAAAATATGGACAACAATAACAAATTACATAGATAGTAAACTAGCTTACCCTGATGTAATCGATAAAAAAATTTTATGCACAATTGTAAAACTACATTATTGTTCATTTTTTATAAAATCATAGACATAATATTAATGTCCGTTACGCTTGCTCCAATTTGGGTACATGAATAGGTCTAGGTAGTAAACATTTATAACTAAAGAAGTAGCTGCCGGGCTACTGATTAGCACCAATAACCGATAACAAAATAAATAAGATAAGATTAGAGCTCCGAATACGTCATTCGAAAGTTCTGCCGTATATGGTAACATACTTAACGCAATATAATTAAGCGTCTTTAGGACAAGAACATGTTGCGACGTTTGAATAGCTTTCGCTTAAAGTAGACCTCTACTGAAAAGTTTCGATAATTAATTGGGGAATATGGTTACTAATACACATTAAATATGAGAACAACATAAAGATTCTACTTTATCGCACAGATATTGCTCCTCGAAAGTAGTATTTTACGCTTATCTAAAGTACGTCCAATTAGTTTTATAAATGTGAGTAAAGATACTACAATTAAGAAATTGCCAGCGCTAAATACCGATACAATATATCGATTAGTATCTAAAGGCGAATGCTGTACAAATAGGATACGATCTAACAAATACAGAAACAAAATTAAATAATTCTTATACGTAAGTATTCTGTACAAAGATAATTTACGACTACGTACAGTAGACTCCCGTATAACACGATTGAACACGATGAAAAAATTGTTTAAAATTACTGTGTATATACATAGATACAGTCTTTTCAAACAAGTTTCTGGTCACATTATGTGGGAGTCCACCATACATATCTAGGTGTATAAGATTAAGAAAAGTCTTTGAGTAAATGATAATTGAATCTACAGTGGAGGTATACGAGTAAATGTTCTTTAACAAATCTATATATTATGTTGAAATATTACGAGGGAGGACAGGGGGTAGATAAAGTGTACGAATATCTGTTGATAAACGGTTAACGAACTCACACCAACTTAAAATCAGCATTTTCTTTAACAAAAATCAAGGACTTAAAAAGTGACATGCCGCTGTAAAAAGAACGACCGGTGGATTAAGCGTAACAGTGATTGAATTGAATGTGCAGCGTGGCATAGTAAACAAAACATTATCATTGAATTAGTGATGCGCTTTCTACGCTGCTATAATTAGATAAGGCTAGGCATTACGCAATATCTTCGTACTTTGCCATGGTGACTGTTTACGCTTCAGCGTGCCACGGTTGAAACTGCGATTGCGATTGTCGTGTTGCAACCGCACGTAAACCTGTCTCCGTTTTCGACTCGCTTTCGTTGCGTTTTGATGCAGCTTGCACCCGATACGCCGAGCCGAGTTTTCCGGTTTTCCGTCCAGCCTTCGCCGTTGCTCACGACGCTACTGAACGTCGCGAAAAATGCACTTCGATGGAAATGCACTTTCCCGTTATATAATGAAAATTCTCAGCCATAATAATCTTGAGCTCTAATCAAGCCGAACGGAGCCGCTCCTTTACTACCATGCTGATATCGATCTCTTTTGTATACAAGTACATATGTACAAGTTACAAGCCAACAATATCTCAACAGTCACAGATTTGGAATTTGGAATTCAGTAAAGACCACTTTATGCAATGGGATTCTCTGTTTGCGAATCTGTCTTATCGATATGCACCAATATGCACCGCCGAAAATGCACAAACCAGTCGCAGGATAAAACCGGTTCATAGACGAAACACGTCTGTTTTGTGCCAATCGTGCCGCTTAGTTTAGTCCTTGATCGGTAAAGCAACCGAACCCGCGACATTTGAATTTTCTTAGATGCTACATCGATTGCGTGATATTGATTGTATTCGGAAAATGCAATTAGAGATTGCAAAATGATCAGGGCTGCTATTTGTAGCCTCAGTACACTCATCCTTTTATAATTATTAGACAGTGGATCTTTATGCATTTATAGCAAAATTGAGTAGATGAAATTAAAAATTGTTGGAATATTTTTAAAATTGAACATGTCAATATATGATTTCTCCTCTATTAAAAAGATTAAGAGAAAAAATAACATGCAAGTTGGTTTCTATTTTTTGCAATCAATGCAGCAATTTTTATTTTGCATAAAGATCCGCAGTCTAATTATTATACATATAATTCTAAGCAATGACGTACAACGAAATTAATCTGATTTCATTTATATATATATATATGTATATTTGATAAATACACGGGACAATAAAAATCTAAAATACCATCTACAATTGAATCAGCTTTCCGAGAGTTCTTGTAGACAGCAACGAAGATTGTCTAAGAAGATGTCAGCATGATACTCTCCGAAAATCAAGGCTGGTCTTAATCGAATCGATCTGGTCCCACAATCTCCGAGCTGAATGCCTTGTATCGATATAAATACATCATGTAAACAATTAGATTGATAATCATATTGCTAATATCTTAAAATAAGCATTCCCAACAGTTTCTTTTATATACCTTTGCAACGTATTTGATGCAGCAATTTATTTTTCACGTTTCTACATGCCAGGTCAAATGCAATTATAAAACCTCTACCTCTAACAGCGCTTATAACTTGCGGGAATTCTTGTTGCAGCGTATTTAACTGACAAAGCAGATAATTACTGACGTGGCAAACGTGTGTTAACAAATTTTCTGTCTCGATAGTTTGCAGTACCGCTTCTAATATTAATATTTTAGTTGGATCGCCCATCCAAGTATTAAAAATCCTATATGGACGTAGAGGTCTAAAAGAACAGAAGATATTCAAAGAAAAATATTCTATATTCGGTATATTCTATAATAAATAATACGTTACATGTATTCGGAAGAATGATAGAAACCACTTGCTTGCATTTTGTTACTAAAGGTAACAATGTCGGGGGGTGTGGCCAATTCAAAATACTCGTGGGCCCACATTCTTCCTGTTGCACCCCCTCCTGTCTGTATCTCATCTATTATTAAGGGAATGCCCTTCTATAAAATCGAAATGTCCGTCACAATCTCTGCATGGTGAAAATTCAATTCGGATATTACCTTTTTAGCGATGCCCTGCAAACAATTAAAGAAATCGGGCGAAGCATGCCTATCTCCTCCCTCGCATTGTATCGCTTCCACTATAATACCAGCTACCGGCGCTGACTTGTCGTATTGTTCTATCAACTGCTCTACCTTGCAAACACAATACGGATGTAAGCTTTACTGACTTTGACAGCAACGTTGCTCTAAAACGCGTAGATGTTAAATATACTTGTTGTAAGCACTTCGCATCCTCTTTCTTATTTTTCTCCTCACATTCGCATAGTGGATACGAGTACCGTGGAAAAGGCGCTATTGGCCATGGAAGAGAAGGTATGTCGACTTTCATTATATACTTATGGTGTGTCAATGCCAGTGCGGCGAAAGTTCTACCATGATATCCTCCTGGTTATTGTTCATTTTATCAATTTATAATAATATTACGTACTGCGATACAGGGTGTCCTACCAACTTTGTCGCAAGGATCTTGATACATTTACGTAACAGAGTTAGCAGGACACCTAGTCTAGACATTACTTAAAAGTACCTTCAAAAGATAAAATGGACAATTCAGGACAACCGGGTGGATCGTTGAAGGGAGCACTTTTCTTTTCTTCGTTTGTGAAGCTTCCTCCTCGACGGAGTCTCTCCCCATATTTGATAAATGCAGCTTGTATTGCATGCTCGTTTGCACAAGCGCCGCACATGGTTGTAAAAACGCATGGTAATCCCTTTGGAGCTACCTAATGAAATGACATGTGTGAGATGCTATTATTTTAAAAGTATCATTACTCCGCTATCTTGTTAGGAATGTCTTACACACGGCTGAAGCAAAGTATCTTGAAGTTTACACGGCCACTCTAAGCCAGGAAACAGTCCTAATGCTGGTCTATTTGCCATAATTCGCTAAAAGTTTATATTATGTTAATGTCTGTGATCGTTGAAATGAATAGAACAATTGTCAATTGAATTTACGTGATTCCCTGCACAAGATAAAGCACTCAAGATAGATCGGTGGTTATATCCGAGAGGAAGCGTGGAAATTTGCATAAACATGTCCAAGAAAACATTTCCATCGATATCTGCTAGGTAATTCCCAACGGATCTCTGATAATCTGCAAAGTATTGGATCGAGCCCACTTGCTGTAACGTTTTGCAACAGTAGCATGTCAGTGAATGCAATTTCTAAGTTAACACGTTATCGACCGGCGATTATTTCATAAATTTGGATAGTCTACGATCCAGTTTTAATAGGCTTCCGATAGATAAAGTGTTAAATCTACCAGGTATGTAAATATGAAACCAGAATTTTTGTATAAATAATACACGTTTATTGTATGACAATGATACAAAATATTTTATTCTAAGTATTGCTCATCGGTAGCTACACATTTTTCCCATCTCTCTGACAATTTGTGGATGCCACGCCAAAAAAACTGTTCCTCTTTTGAGGCAAACCAGTCATCGAGCCATTTGCGTACATTTTCGTAAGATGTGAAGCGCTGCTCAGCAAGTGCGTGTCCCATCAATGCAAATAAGTAATAATCGGATGGAGCCAAGTCTGGTGAGTAAGCTGCATGCGAAAGTATTTCCCAACTAAACGCCTCAATCGTTTCCTTTACCAGTTTTGCTGTGTGTGATGGTGCATTATCATGAAGCAAAATCCACTTTGTGTTGCCTTTTTTGATATTCCGGTCGTTTTTCACGAAAAGCTTGATTCAAATCGATCATTCGTTGTCGGTAGCGTTCAGTATTAACGGTTTCGCCAGATTTTAGCAGCTCGTAATAGATTCACACCCTTCTTGTCCCATCTTCTGAATCTTTCCCATGATTTTCAAACGTATGGAGACGGCTTTCCGTGTCACATCTAATTGATCCGCGAGTTGTTGTTGCGTTTGAGCGTCATCCTCATCCAACAATGCCTGCAGATCGCTGTCTTAAAACTTTTTCGGTGGTCTTCCACGTTCTTCGTTTGTCACATCAAAATCGCCGTTTTTGAATTTTTTAAACCACTCGAAGCACTGTGATTTACCAAGAGGATGCTCACCGTAAGCTTCGACAAGCATTCGATGCGATTCTGCAGCAGTTTTCTTGAAATGGAAACAGAAAATAAATGCTGTCCGCATATCGTAGTTTCCAGGCACAAAATTCGACATGTTCAACGTTATTAAAAACTATGCTGTTGTATGAAACTTGTATGGTTGTGAGTTGAAAATCTTTACCAGATGTCAAAATAAGAAAATGTCGTCAATGACGCGGTTTGACGGTAACTACATTGACAGCTAGAGCCACCTATGGGCAAATTCCGGTTTCATATTTACATACCTGGTATATTATGAAAGAATGAAAAATGTAAACCTGAATTTTAGAAAATTCATTGAGGAGAGCTTCTGACCTTGGTCCAGGAATCTCGGTAAGCGTGTATGGTTTCGCGGGTTCTCCAGGTAGAGGTGCTTTTGGCACGTGATGAAGTTCTGTGAACATTTATCATTTGTCTGTATTAACTTTCAAGACCGACACGAACATTACGAACAGTGAATAATAATTTTTAACGTATTTACTTTGTACTTACGCCGAGGTTGCGGACCTTTTCGAAGAGTGTACGATATAGTTTTGAACCACATGTTAAAATTTTTTGTATTTGGAAACTGCTGCTACCGGTGTGGGAAGTCGATGTGTATACAACATGTGCATAACGCTCACTTTTTGGTTTACGTCAAGTAAAAAAAAGGGACATGTAAACAAAGTTAAAAAAACGACAATAAAATATACGTGATTCTTTCAGGTGAATGACATTTTCTCGCTTTTGTTTTCACTTATGACAGAAGAAAGTAAACAGCTGTTAATGTGGGCTCCAGTAATGCTTGAACTTCAAAGAGTCCACGCTGTCCACGTCCACGTCCACATCCAGCCGAATAATAAAAGAGAAAAGATGGTGTTTGCAAACACACACTGTTCCTCTTTTACACTTACGCAAAAAGAATATATGTAGTAAATAAAAAGCTGATATACGCACTAGTTGAACGGTATTAATCATAGTTCTGTTTAAAGTTTCATGAAGCCACTGTTATACAGCAGTTTTATTATTTTGTAAGCAATTACAAATTAAAAAAGGTAAATTAACATACTATGCTTTCCTCTAACTTATATTTATAGTGCAATAAAAACAACAAAGTTTATGATTAAAATTAGTACAAATATATTTATTATAAACTAGTAGTATTAGATTTAGACGAATATTGTTTATGTAATCACACTTTGTTGCTTTTTCCATAATAGAAATAAACACCTTGTTACATGATTAATAAGCGGAGAGGAGTGAAAATGGAGCAGCGTAAAATATACACGGCTGCAATCTCTCTTCACCCGGTTTTTACACTTCAGTAGCAAGCCAAAAAACTTACACGGCTAAATATCGAATACATGTTTGTTTGTCTCTGTGGGTGTTTTTCTTTTAAAGTGTTTCTACAATCTCTTTTTACAGAAGAAACCTTGCTCCGATACATCGTCGAATGTCGTGTCTACAGAAGAAAGGAAAACCTCGTCAGAATGATCGTAGTCCGGCTAAGATTATCGTGTACGCATGCGGGACTCCTCAGAGATATTATTAAACAATTTTCGTATAAATGAGTTAACATATATATGCCTCGCAGGGAAATTAAGGAATTCACTCTTCCAGACAAAGATATAATGCTTCCTCCGTTTGCCCCGGAGGATAAATAAAGCTAGTATGTGGTACGTGGCGTTTACGATTTATTCGAGTTCGCGAAGTTGCCTTGGCTCAAATACTTGTTAATACTCGTCGTTAATATTTGTTCGTAGGTCTACGCGAACCGAAAATGCCCCGAGGCAACGTCGGAGGAATCTCGAGCACGTGTTTCATCGAATCTCGAGGAGTGAATCCATCCGTAAACATAAAATTCTATTTAAAACGTATCACTTAACTCTTTGCTATATCATTGATCGAATATTAATTCGAGAAAAATGTATACAGTACGTTTGGGGGGATCGTAGAGGATCGGAAGCCGCCGAGAAGGATCGTAGCAAAGAATTAAGAGCGAAGAAAACTAAAATAAACGTGTCTAATTACGGTCGAACGATACAATTTTCAAGGGAAACTTGTCGAGTACGCATCACGCAACAAAACGGCGCACCGACACGCATACAATTAGACACTTTTCTCAATTTGTTTTTTTTTTAACAACAAACGTGTGATGATACGATCACTCGGACCGAGCTGCTTATGGTAGAGCTAATGCGGTGTATAAACCTGGGCAAAGTAACGAACTATGGTATTCCGGTTAACTATAATCGAACGTCGAAGGTAAGAAACAGATCAGTGCCAGGTCCAGTGAACTTTCAATTAAAAATACTGTACAAGCGTTATCCTGGCGAAAATGTACAACCTGCTTTGAGCGATCTGCTTTCTTTCGCTTGAACAAATGATTGACGACCGGTAAAGACGGGTCACAGAACTTTGCGGAAACACATCGAATTAATATGCACGCACACGGAGCTCTTGATTCTTACTATCAGAGAACATGTTTAAATGTTTCAACACATTTTTCTTCCCTTCGTCGGGTGAACGTTTTCTTTAGAGCCTCGCAGAACAATTATTTGCGGGTATAATGCTTTTCGTGCCCAGAAATTTTCGATATTTTTGACTATCTTTTTACTTTCTTGTATTTCGCTAGTGAAATCTCCGAAGCGAGCTCGTTCGGTTGCTTCTTTAGTTGAGTATGTATATGTATGCATATATGTTTATACTTATGATACATATATATATAAATAATATATATATAATATATATATAAATACGTATATATTTATATATATATAAATATATATATATGTCCATGAAATAATATGTATTGCCTGTTTATGTTCTTCGAAGATTATAGATATAACTAAGATATCTGCACATGTACAGTGTGTAGTACAGCCTTTTCCTTTTTTTTTTTTCACTAATTTCCATGAGTGGTAGTTTAATAGCTAAAATATAAACAATATATTCATTGAATTCAGCTTACTTGCTTCTCGACTGACTTTCATCCCTCCTCCTACATGTTCTCATCCTATCGGAACCAAAATTCTATAGTCTATTTTTTCCTTATAGACACTTTCTACCTGAATATAATATTATATACAAGGCAGGATTTTCACGCCTGCTTACTTCTTACGAGCTAACATCGTACGTGTTACTTATAAACAATTTTATAGAAAATTTATGTGATAAAACAACATAATAATAGTTACTTGTGAGCACAATAAACAAATTTGTACAATTTATTATGCGCTTGCTAATATATTCCGTACACCTACATGAGAGAAAATTTCCTCGTTTCTTTTTCCAGCATTGTTTTTCTTCTAGTGAAGTAGAATGTATAATGTCGCAGCAATTGGACCATTTCCCTGTTTATTCATTTCTTTTCTTTTTCTTTTTATCTAACTGCATGCGCGTAGATTTCCATCTTTCTTCGTCTCTCTCATGGATTCGCAGATAGATAGAGTTTACTAAAAACTCATCGCTCTAAAACGCTCGGTGGCACTGATTTGATATATTTGTTAATTATCTCCGTAGTATGCATAATTACATGTATTTGAATAGATGTACATAAATAATAATGCTTGTGCACGATAAATGAATTTTGAACCACAACTTATAGACGTCGTCGTTTATTTACAAAGATAACCGAATGAAAGTATTTTCCCCTTGATCAAATCGAACGTAACGAAACAAATCGTTTTGTATTGCACGTCTTTTTCTTGTTAAATCGACATAGATCAACAATAAAAGTTAGCTAACATGTCACCGCGTTAAAACGTATGATACAGATATCAAAACTTTTTGCTACAATCTTAACGGTAGGTAAATCGTTCGTTCTCTTTTCTTCAAGCGAGACTGTGTTTTTTCTTCCGTATTGAAATTGATCATCTAGCAAGCAATGAAACGATTGCAATTAAAACAGACTAAGACTGGTCCAAAATTCACTGTGTGCCACTATTCAAATAAAGTACGCTCTCGCGAGGGCAAATCAAAACTGTTCACACAACTCTAATAAATAGTGGACTAACGTGTCCTATTGTTACGAACTTATGGCTACTTTCAATGTCTCTTTCCTACGTGTACTGGCACAAATCGATCCTTTTTTTCACTGCAGAAATTAAACGACTGATGTTTCAGTTATTGTTCTCACATATGTTTCCCTTACATGTTTCTCTTTTTCTCTCTCTCCCTCTCTCGACGTTTGAGTACTTATTTCCCTTCGGAAAACTTTTCTCTCAAGCTCTTAATCTTATGGACAAAATATGTTTCTAAGGATTCCGCGCACTTAAAGAACGGCGACTCTTTCGGATTGTAATAACGACAGTTGTCGAATATCTTTGTCATGTCTCCGATGAATTCGCTCAGCTTCTTGTATGATCTATCGTTTATCCTCAATTCTATTGTTTGCAGGTCTGTAATTTATTCGTTTTATTAAATATCCGAAACATCGAACACTAATCGTAATAAGCAGACTGTAGATCCTTGTGCTTTTATTGATATATTAATCATTATTTCTCCCACAAAGATCCACAGACACGTATCAAGAGAATCTATGCGAATAGTAAATCTTGATCACGAGAAACTGATGGATTCACTTACCCATTGGTTCTTTTATAACTTTGTAGTAGTCAGGAGCTTCATTTGGATCCACGGGTTCCATAAATGGCCAAGCGCTTTTGTGTGCCTAAATATCACAACAGACATTACTTTCGTGAAAAATAATACTTGAACGTTACAAACGACGCGCACTTTTTATTTTCAATTTCTTTAAAAAGAAGTGAAATTACTTTCCTTCTTGAGAAATTGTTCTTTGTTTATTGTTCGTTCCAAATATATTACCTGTATTTGTTTAATTAGTTTCTTCAAGAGATCGAGGTCTTTCGCATTCAGGTTTTTCATGTTGGCGAAATTAACAGAAGAGTTTCGTTGACAATTCGGACAAACGTACTCGTCGATATTTTCTGCTTCCGATTGAAGTATGCCAACACATCGACCGTGGAACCAATCCTGACATTTGTCACAGCATATATAAAATCTATAAACACACAGAAATAAATGTTGACGCATCCATTCTGTCCAGAAATTTCATATGACACAGTAATTTTGCATATGACATACTGAGATTCGTCGTAAGGCTGTTTACATAGACAATACAGTTCTTGAGTATCTCTCGCGTGTCTGCACTCGGTGCAAACAAATTCGGAAAGGGTTTTACACATTTCCTCCGTGATACCCACACAGTCTCCGTGGAACCAATTGTTACAGAGATCGCATCCCACGTAAAATCTATCGCAAACAGTTTACAATTATTTAAACGAACAATACACAGTTATAGTCTCGTGATTGATCGTGGTGCACTCTTTAAATCAGAATAACTGTTCTTCTAAATGGACCAAACGACTTCAGCTTTTGCATTTCTGTTCTGATCGTACATATGCATTACGCAAAAGGTTTGTATTCTGGTACTCACTTGGTCTCATCGTAAGGTGTTCTGCACAAGCAATACAACTTCTCTTTCTTAATTCTATTGGGAGCTGACGCAGTCGATGCACCAGGTGGCGTATTGCTACTCCCTTGCGCTTTATACTTCTTTGGCCTTCCGCCTCTGTTAGGTGGGCTGACTTGTTGAGCCACTTGAGCATTAGCTTTGCGCTTTGCACTGCCTACTTTCACTTCGTCCTGCTTGTGTCTTTCTGCTTTTGTTCTTGAGGCCAACTCCGCTGACAGGTCCTTCTGTAACCAAGCGAATGATATATACATATATGTATATCCAATGAAATCAAGAAAAATCACAGTAATGTTTACGACAACATACTTGAATGTCTATTTGCAATTCTTTCTCTAGTAACGCCCTCTTCTTCAGGATATCCTTCTTAAGCAATTCTTTATGTCTAAACAGTAAAACCTGCATTCGGGAGTGCACTTGTTGCTTTCTTCTTAACTCCTGACTGTCTTTCAACTTTGCTGCTCGATTTTTTGGCGTCAACTCGGTCTCCGTTGTGTCCACTTTTAGTACCCTACGCAAAACAATTATCATTTGCACAACGATTCATTTCCTTCTTTCGATTCGAGTGAAACTGCAAAACAGCTATCTATTTTCAAATTTCGATGATTTTTGGATACGTTATAAATTTCAACATTTTGAGCAACTTTTCCCGTTGCATGATTTTCTATCCGTTCCGCTACAATCAATTCTGTCGATTTGGGGCTCTGAAGTCGTAGAGTCGGTCTCGGAGTCGGAGTTGCAAGAGGATATGCCGATTCCGACTCTGTTTTAATAAATTTTACAAGAATTAAAAATCTGCTGAAAATAGTTGAAATTTCTAATGAAACTATTTATACAGGGTGTCCCATGCAACTGGAACTGGCTGTATCTCCTAAACGATTGGGAATAGAGGAAAATGTAAATAAGAAAAAGTTAAATGGCATCAGACGGTGCATACTACGCAACTAATTTTATGCACTTTTGTGCATCGGTGCATCAGAAAAATGCAACTGCACTTTTTTTAAAAATGGCAACCTACATTTTTGACTGCACCAATCGATGCAGTTTGTTGTGCTCTACATACTTATGCCCTAAACATATTCGTTAAGAATTTATCGAAGCTAAAAGTTCACTGAATGATTTCGGTCTCTTGGCAAGCGTTCCGGAGTACCTACGTTATGTTCCATTATAATTCAGAGAACTTTAGCTTCGATAACTTCGAAATGAATAAGTTTAGGGCATACGTATGTAGAGCACAACAAACTGCATCGATTGATGCAGTCAAAAATGTAGGTTGCCATTTAAAAAAAAAAGTGCATATTATGCACTGTCCGATACCATTCAACTTTTACTTATAACATCTTCTATTCCCAACCGTTTAGGAGATACAGCCTGTTCCAGTTGCATGGGACACCCTGTATATTAAATAATACTACATTTCATTGTTTTTCCTTGCGTATTCTGCCTCGTACAGACTTGAACCACGCGGCGAACTGCACGGCGAACGCGCATTTCGGCGCGCCGAACGGCAAACGGAACGGATTTGTGCTATTTCCAGAATTTCTTCGAATTCGCAACGGCGTATACCACACAAAGAAATACAAAAAATGTTGACAGTTTATTGAGTGATTTAAGGATATTCTGGAGGTACAATGGGAGACAAAAGTACAAGAAATTCGAAATCCATCAATATATTGGCAATGAAAGCCATTCATGAGTATATTTTGCATTAAACTTTTGCGAATACTGTACCCTCTGTAGCTATATTCAGTGGTCTACACTTGTCGCGCTTCCATGCTAGTGAGAGACAACACGATAAATTTGACGTTTTGTAACAGTTTATAATTTTTCTGCTCTATAACTGTTTAGTGAATCCTAATAAATTTTTAACATAATTAATTACATCATTTTTACTACATATAAAAAAAAACTAGAGTTTCTAGTTGCGCTTTTTCAAGGTTTAAATAGGGTTTGAAGTGGAATTTTATGAATTCTCCATAAAAAGACATGTTAAAATTCGCAAACTTTAAGTTGCTATAATTCTTAAACGGTGCAGTGAATTGAACCCAAACTTTGGTAATTGCATTAATTTAGTAAGAATTATATCTTGTCAAATTTTCAAAAATATTGTTGCGCGTTTCTACATTACCTATAGAACATCCTTAAAGTTTCAAAGTGAAATGTTCAGGTCTGTACGAAGCATTAAAGATTCAAATTCGAGATTTCGCCATTTCGACGAAATGTCATAACATCTCTAAAAATTCAAGTCATTTAATCTCGAATCTGAATCTTTAATGCTTCGTACAGACCTGAACATTTTACTTTGAAACTTTAATTCACTCAATTAACTTCCAACATTTTCTGTATTTTTTTTGTGTAGTATACGCCGTTGCAGCTCCCATAGTAGATTGCAAGAAATCCTGGAAATAGCACAAATCCGTTCTGTTCGCCGAAATGTTCGTCGAAATGTTTGCCGAAATGCGCGTTCGCCGCGCGGTTCAAGTCTGTACGAGGCATTCGAGAGGGACGCACCGCAAACTTTGAAACGTGTTAGAGCGAAATTCACATTGCAGTTTGTTTTGCGGAAGTAGGAGTACTAAGGTTGTATTGATGTTTGTATGATTAGTTAATAAATAGATCGCTACATCAATTTCGGAGAATAAACAATATTCAGCGGTTGAGCCTAATGCTCCCGTGCACAACTGTGCCTACGCAAGACTGCAAACAACGTCTATTATAATTATTTCACGCGGACGTTGCTATTTTAGGCACCTACAATATAGTTTTTCTACAATATATCCAAAAATCACCGAAATCGGAGGGGATGTAAGCGTAATTCACCTCAGCGTGAACTTACTTTGGTGTTTCGCGATTCTCTTGTTTTATCGCGGGTTTCTTTCTAGGCGTCTCCCACTCTCCGTCCTGGTCGTTTGTTAACGATTGCGTGCTCGTCGGGGTAGTTGTTGTTGGAATGTTAGAGGGTGCTGGTCTTTTGCGTGACGGAACACGTGGTGTTGTAACCGTAGGCGTAGTGTGACTTTGATTGGTGGCTATCGAGTTTTCGACACTCCCCTTCATTTGTTTCTCTTGGTATCGTTGCAGTTGCAGTAGCTTCTCCTCTATCTCTGGATTCAGATTCTCTTGTTTCAAGGCGTTTTTAATAGCTGTAAACATTCACGATTGTTACCAACTAATTCTAAGTTAGGTCATGAAAAAAATAAATTACTAAATCATTGAGTAGCTACTAACTTTGTTGGATATAGTCAGGCGTTAAAATAAACTTATTGCCCGAAGAGTCGCTTCCTTCCTTCATAGTTTGCAATGGTTGCTGACCGTTCGCTACGCTTGTTTTCTGCGACTCGTCGCCGGAGGGCACACTCGGCTGTCCAACTTGTTGAACAACCACTTTGGGTTTTTCAGTTGTCGCTGGAAGCTCTGGAATGCTTTCTGTTCCTGTTTGCGGTTCTGTCGAAGCCAAAATACAATTCACAAAATCAATAAATTCGTGTTAACCCTTTGTACTAGGGTAGGATTTGTTTTAGGGTAGCAATTAGAACTTCTCCGACGTTCATAATTTCTTTGAAGAAGAATCGATAACAACAAAACAGGATATCGTTTGGGTATTAAGGAGCAAAATCGGTATGTAATTTGACTTCAAAATGCCGCCGCTTTGTAAAAGAATGTATAAAAAAAATATATAACTCATGTAATTTTGATTATTTTTACTTAAAAAAATCACACGTGTACATCGAATTCCAATAAATATGTAAGCGAAATTCCGATATGCAAAATATGTTCGATAGTTTTCCTGTAAAAAAAATCTTAAAAATTCGCGCGAAAATGGTCATGGAAAATCGGAATACCCCACCCCGTCTTCCTTAAGGAGTACGAAATTTCTTATACAAACCAGTTGCAGCTGGAGGTGAAACAGCTGATTGCTGTGCAGTCTGCGACTTTGTCGTAGGAGTGGCGGGAGTATTTACTGTTGTGGAGCTCTGAGAGCTCTGAAGAGCTTGCTGGCTGTTTGGTGCTGGTTGAACAGCCAAATAAATTTTTGTAGGCCCTAGTACACCTTGCTTTCCTGTTGTAGCTTGAGCTAAAAAGCGAATCGTGCACCATTAAAAACACATTACACGCGAAATATGCGTACAGCGTATAACGGTAACGGTATCTGATATCGAACCTTTCAGAAGTTGTTGTTTGACCTGCTGCTGCACCATCGCGAGTTGCTGCGGTGTGAAGTCTGCCCCCTGTAAACCCTGTAAGACTATGCGAGGCCCTTGAGTGGTTTGAATCACTTGGGCTGTGACGCATTTAATGACGGTGCCAGGTGGTTGACCAGCTAACAAAGATGCCTCCACGCTTCCAGGTGCTGGAGCAGTGGAGGCTTGATTGGAAGCGGTCGTGTTGGTCGCATTTGCGTTTGTAGTCGCGTTGCTGCCGGCGGTGGTGCTTGTCGTTTCTGTGGATTGTGTTCCTGTCGTCGTTGCTGTCGTTGTTTGAGTAGTTTGTAACGCAGGAACTGAACACAAAAATAGGATCATTAATATTACTCGGATTCTTTTCGTCTAAATTATATAGGGTGGAGGTGGAGCATTTTAAAAAAGAGGTGCGCTTGATTTCTAGGAACATGTATAGGTATCGTTAACTTCATTTTATAGGTAGAGCCATAAAGGAAGGTCAACCATCTGTTTTGTTATGTGTATTACGAAAGTCATTCAAGAACAACTGTTTTAAAAGCTCCACCATTTCGTACGTTAGTTTAGAAGAACGAACCTTGTTGCTTATTCGGTGTGACAGTATTTTTAACTATAATACTACTATTCGCTGAATTTAAATGCACAATTTGATTGCCCGTCGGTGTACTACGAATCACTACTTGATGGCCACCGATTGTCGTTAATTGAGCTTTGCCTGTTGCAAGTTGCTGAGCTAGGTTCGCGTTAGTGACTACTATTTGATTACCACTGATTACTTGGCCACCGGAAGACAGAACCTACAAATTAATAACACATTAATACTTCTGCTGTATAAATGTTTTGTACCACACAGTTGCGCCGGTGATTATGAAAGATCGGCAAGTCAAAATTCCAAATAAATTCATCTTTTTTCTTGTTATTTCAGAGGTCTAAATATCTCGAAGAAGGCAGACCGTGACTCATCTCACTTTCATATAATCACCGGTACAATTTACATTTCATGGAGTTATCGCTTTACACGTACTTGTGTACCCTGAACAAGTTGTCCGGTGTTAGCCACCACAATAGCATTTTTGGTCGCTTGCGTTGGTGTTGCGATCGCCACGGTTGTTGCTGGACGTTGCGCAGCCTGTTGAGACTGCGCTTGCGGTTGCTGCGCTGTCTGAATTTGTTGCGTTGCGTTCGCTGTTGCTTTAGTCGGACTAGCCTTGGCAGCTGTAGCATTAGGCGTTGTAGCTGCTTTGGTTCCGCTTGTTGTGGTAGCAGGTTTCGCCTTCAATTCACGTTTCATAATTTAATAAGCTGTTCTAATATTAGGTCAATCGGAAAGTTCCGTCCGTTTAGCATCGAGTAGCCGTAGCTCGAACTGTCGTTAACTATAACATCTAACGTAAGGTTAACTTCTTAGTTTGAACATCTATCAATAAAATTCAGTCCATAACATCGGTCTTTTCTACATTGAAGATGTCGGAATTTGAGCCAAATAAGCGTCATTTGCGCGAAGTGTTAATCTTTTGTTTCAATTGGAAGAAAACTGCAGCTGAAGCTCATCAAATGATTGTAGACGTTTATGGCGATAATGCTGTTTCCGATAAAACATGTAGAAAGTGGTTTCGACCCTTTAAAAATGGTGATCTTACTGTGGAGGACAAAGAGCGTTCTGGACGGCCACGAGTATTCGAAGACGAAGAATTGCAGGCATTGGTGGATGAAGATCCATGTCAAACGCAAAAACAAATTGCAGAAGCGTTAAATTGTTGTCAATCTGTCATCTCCGATCGTTTAAAAGCCTTGGGGAAGGTCTACAAGGAAGGAAAGTGGGTCCCATATGAACTCAAGCCAAGAAACATTGAAAGGCGGAAAACCATCTGCGAAATTTTGCTTACTAGACAACAAAGAAAGGGGTTTCTCCATCGTCTCATCACTGGGGATGAAAAATGGATTTATTTTGACAATTCTAAACATCGAAAAACCATTTGTGATCCCGGCCAACCCTCAACATCGACGCCAAAGCGGAATATCCACGGAAAGAAGACTTTACTCTGCATTTGGTGGGATCAAAAAGGTGTGGTGTACTATGAGCTGTTAAAATCTGGTCAAACATTCACCGACCGATCTCTACCGACAACAAATTATCCGTTTGAGCCGAGCATTGCACGAAAAACGACCACAATATGAAACGAGACAGCATAAGGTGATTTTGCTGCATGACAATGCTCGGCCTCACGTCACAAAAGTTGTCAAAGAAACGTTAGAAGCACTTCGCTGGGAAGTGCTACCCTATGCGGCTTATTCGCCAGACTATACCCCTTCTGACTATCACTTGTTTCGGTCGATGGCACACGCACTTGCTGAAAAACGATTTAATTCTTACGAAGATGTCGAAAACTGGATCTCTGACTGGATAACCTCCAAAGATGACTCGTTCTTTCGTCACGGAATTCGCTTGCTGACCGAAAAATGGGGAAAAGTCATCGCTAACGATGGACAATATTTTGATCAATGTACTTTTTCATTTTGTTTCTTAAATAAAGCTCTATTTTTTGTAAAAAAAACGGACGGAACTTTCCGATTGACCTAATACTTCAGTACTTCAAATTTTCAGAGTGTACTAACTAATTGACTTGAAAAATGTTACCTGTGTAGTTGAACTGTTCGCAGCAGATTGCGCGGGGGTGGTCGCAATCGCTTGACCAGTGTTCAACACATGCAATTTTCCATCCGGCATTTGAACCAATTGCTGGCCAGGCATCAAGCCTCGAACTTGCAGCTTCCCATCCGGTCCTCTTAAAATCTGTACCTTCTGTTGAATTTGCTGCACGGGTGCTATTTCGTGAAAAAGAAAAGGAAAGGAAATTGATCAACTGAAGATGTCAGAAATTCGTCTATGCCATTATAACACCGAATCAAATAAACACCTGCTTGGCCGGAAACTTTGATCAACGACTGCTGATTTCCAGATTGCAACTGAGTCTTCGGCAAAATGCTTGTAGGCCCGGAAACAACTTTTGTTGTGCCATCAGCCGCTATTCGAAACAAATATAAATATATAAATGTTAGTTTTATATTTGTATATTTTTATAAAATATAAAAATGATATTTACATTTCGTCATATAAATACGTCTGGTTCCGAGGAAAGTCTTGTTTTGTGTAGGAGTCGTCAGAAGGGAAGTTAGTTGTGATTTAGTTCCGCTGTTTGGATTTGCTGGTATCGCTACCTTCGAAACCAATTTCACCGTGCCGTCTATGTGATGCGCATCGAATAATTAATCAAATTAATTTCAACTTCAACAATAATGTATTCGTAAATTTAATCGAATAGAGTGGGGCTCTCACCATGAGCAGAGTTAGTAGTAACTTTAACAAGTTGCGTAGACGTGGCAGAGTTAGCCGGACTCTTCAGTGTCTCTAAAGCCCTCTTCTGCTGATGGGCAGCTCTCTGCATACGCAACTGTTGTTCCATTTTCTCTTTGATCTCCTCCGGTGTTGCTTTACCACTAACAAGCTGATCACCCAACCCTACAGTGGATCCAGAATTTCTGTTCGAACCAGCACCTGCAGATTGTGGCTGACCCGATCGACTCCTAGTAATAATCTGGGCATTAGCCTTCTCTAACCTGGAGAGGACACACATCAAGCGGAGGGTTAGTATCAGATGGTGTTAAACAAGGATAGGTGAGACATCGAGTGATCTTATAAGGTGAAAGTGTCAGGTGTCGAATGCAACTTCTATCGACACGTTCATTGCCATCTCATGCACATCTCATCCACTGTACTAAAGTACGGAGGTTCGAAAACTCTCGGAAATTATGAAATAATTGCCCGATAGATAATGTATTAAAAATTAATTTGTGTGGTCGCTGAATCGGCGATCAACGTGTCAAATTTGATTATTGTTTAACAAATCCAGAAAATATAGTGAAAAGAAATATTCAATGCGACGACACTTTTAAAATAGAAACTTTAGTAGAATCGTTCGACTTTCTGTACTATCATACCTGTCGCCGTACTGTTTAATTTCCCACAATTCTAATTTATCCTCGTCAACCCACTCCTCTGTAACTTGTGGTTCGGTGCTTTGCGGCGATTCTGGTCGTTTTCTTTTTCTGAGACCGCTCCTTATAGACGTCACCTCTGCGTAAAATCATTTGTATCAATATATGTATAAGAACATAGATAAGGTGGAATATATATGTACATATGTAGAACAAAATAAATTACAAAATTGTAAACCAAGTCGATTTCTGGGCTGCAAAGCCGAAATAAATATATAAAAAATATAATGATATTTATTTGTTACTGTTACCGCTAACCTCTGACTTGTTTCGGCAATTCCAATGGTATAACAACCTTCCTGCGTAAGTACTGTGCTTTATCTAGAAATTGACCAACATGACGGTGCTTGAGTATCTCTAATGACATGATTTCTGTGTCTGTTGTGATTTGATGTTTGCCATCCGTGGACAATGGCTTCGCGGCCATGTCGTCCCATCGAAGGCATCCCCATAATATTCTTAATTGTAGAGCTGCCGCTGATAGTGATTTTATCCCTACTGTTCTGTACAACCAACAAGTCTTGAATAATGGTCGAGGACAGGGATACGGCCAAACAGACATATTTGCCTGAAATAAAACTCGTGTTACGCCTTACGCCGGGCACGCTAACTTTTCTACCGTTGATACGAACGCAAAGAAAGAAAAGTGTATACCTTAGCAACATGATGGAATCCTTGAACTGGCATTCGTCCACCGACCCTAGCCAATTTTCGTAACTCGTGTTGCGGAAGCAGTAATATACTACGATGCTTATTCTTTGTGCAAAATGTGGAACACAACGGGTACTTGACGGGGGTACGCTTCTTTTTCCTATCTGCTAAAGAAATTGAGACTTTCTTCAGGTAAATCTTTCCCTCGGTCGAAACGGCACTATAAACTCTCTCTGTGCCGTCAGCGTTTAACTCTTTGGCAACTGTACTCCTCTGCACGGTTCTGCCTCTTCGATTGACAATCGTTGTCTTCTGCCCCGTGCTGTTAAAACGAATTATATTGTTCAAAGAAATTCACTCTCAACCGCTGTGCGGCCATCAAAGCGTTACAAGCAAAGTGATAATATTATCTTATTCCTTACCTAGTTTTCACTTCGGACGAAAATGTAACTGAATTTTTCGAAGTCATGTTTTCCTGCATACTCTGCACTACACCGTCTACAGTCTTTACAGTCTGCTGCGTTGTGGTTACGGTTGTAGTGGTGACCACGTTGCTTGTCGTGGTCGTCACTACGTCTACATTTTCAGAATTCCCGTTGTTGTCTGCTTTCTGATTAGATTCGATTTTCATTTTCTTGGTAGGGGGTGAAGATATCTCTCTCACCACGTTGGTAGCTGGTGTTTCTTCCTTGCAATGTGTTGCCAACGCCACCGCGGACTCCAAATCCTTTTTAATCGCTTCTTTGCTCTCGTCGCTTCCTTCCGTTTTTATTCCGCTTTGTTGCGCTTGTGCCGCGGATGTATTAACCACCAAAGCGGTCGACGATTGATTGTTATTCAAAGCATTGGCCTTTCTCAACAGTGTAATAAGATCACGCTTTAATCTGGCCTTTTGGAGACATATGGGTGAGTAACATGTAGACGTTAGACTCTGCGTCGTGCTGCCAATCTTCCCCGGCGGCGTTGTCATGTTGCAATACCGTGAATAACAATTACTATTCTTGGTGAGTCTCATGATATTCGCATACTGTGCCTTCACCTGCTGAATACGCTTCCCTATTACAGCTAGCATCTCCCTGGCGGACGTGGATATCGTTTTACTAGGCTGCTTTCCAGTAAGTATACTTTGCAGAGTATGTTCACCACCATCCGTATCACTTTCTTCATTATTTTCAATGTCAACTTCAGACTCTCCTTCAGTCTTTTGACTCGCAGGTTGATTCTGCTGCTCTTTTGATTTTTCCTGAAACGCAACCACACATTCATTCGGGGTCAGAGTTGACCATTATCGGAATAAATTTGTATCGAGATCGAATTTACTTACAGTCTGTAATAATCTTCTTTCTTCCAAAAGCTTCAAGTGTGTTCTACGCGCTAGAAAATCGTCGATCCTAATCTTTTTTGCAATTTTTGGGTAATGGAGTCTTCCGTTGGTAGTCAGCGCTTTGGTGATATCGATTTCCTCAAACTCTTTGATCGGCGTGAAAACCTTCTCGATTTTTATACCTGCTAAGACTATAAAAGGAATAAAACAAATTAATAATTAAACGAACCTGCGAACAAAACTAAAACTTGCTTGCGATACGTACATGACAAATTCATTTTAGTTTCCTGCTTAATCAATTGCGTATCCGTTTTAGAGTCTGTCTCGTCCGACTTTCTCGTTTCTGCATTGTTCTTCTCAGTCAGTTCCGACTTTACGTTTTCCGCTTTGCATTCTTGCTTCACCGATATATCCATAGCATCCTTAGAGGTCTCCTCCTCTTTGATCTCCTGCTTGACTTTCACTTCCACGTTTTCCTCCTTTTTCGATGGACAGTACTCCTTAATCAAAAAGTCGTACGTGGGAGGATCCAGAGCTAATATCTTCAATCCCTCTTGATCTCTGATTTGTACCATGATCTTCTGCGGACCCGTTCGAAGACCTAACTTCGTCATATCGGAGAGTTTGTAGCGGCGACTAGCAGACACCCACAGCCACCCGCCTTGTCCATGGATTCTGTACTCTTCCCCTTTCTGTTTCCACACTTGGTGTTTCAAGCCTAACGTGTACTTGACGAAATTAAACAAACGGTTCCGTTCCTCCTCGTCTTCTCTCTCCTTTTTGTCTTTCTTATCCTGCCGCTTCTTCTCCTCTCTTTCGAGAGCCGTTACTCTTTGCAACTTCACGTGTCCGAGCTGATCGTGCCATACACTAGCAAACACCACAGACTTGATGCACGCCTGTAACACAATCAGAGCTCGCGCAAAATCTCTGGGATTTATGCATGCGCCCACTGCCGTAGTCCAGGGTTTGCGCAGAAGAGGCCAGTTGGTGTGCATGTACGGTGCCTGAATGCTACTTTCGAGTTGAAGGATCGTTTGACGGAGGGTGCTGACCAGAAGTGCTCGGGTTCCAGTCAAACTTCCCACCCATTTGAACTCGGACGCTTGAGTCAGCGAGAATTTGTGCGACAAATGTCTCTTTTTGTCGCGTTCCTCGTTGCGCTGGGCTTTGTTCAGAGCGACAGGGTTCGTGCTGTATTGGTTCACGTACGACTTAAAGTTGTTGTCCATACCCAACTTGAAGAGGTGAGTACCGGAAGCTATTTGGTGGGCTTTCTGCCTTGTCAATCGTGTACCGTCTCCCTCTTCCTTCAAACTTTTATCCAACTTTTCCAACTCTTCTTTCGATATTTGTGTACCGGTGCGTCTCTTCAAATCGTCCATGTTAAATGTTCTAGGCTGCAAAGACCCTGTTTTCGATCTTGTTACGATCGTGTGTTTCTTACCTGCGAAATTAACGTAACTCGTTAAGCGATTGACTCATTTTTTCTTTCAACGAATACCTGAAATTATACAACTTACCGTCTTTACCGATTTTCGAAATACCTTCTTCCCCTTCCAAGGCTTCTTCGTCGATCTCTTCGGAGGACGATGTAGATGTCTTGACAGTTTTATTCGCTGCGTCTAATTCAGTATCTACGCTATCTACTTCTACATTTTCTGCTACCATCTCGGGGGCATTTTCTCTCGTAGACGACTCCTCGGCTGGCTTCGTTGCTTGATCCGTTACAGCAGCCAGCTGCGCTTCGAGAGAATCCGAACCCTCGTGTATTCTGCGTACCATGTCTTCAGCCTCTTGTCTTTGCTTCTCCTTCTTATCTTCTTCTTCCTTCTCTTGCTTCTCCTGCCGTTCTTTTTGTAATTTTAATATGAGACCTAGAATTAAGACGTTAAGCGTTGAACCTTGGAAATTCATGCAACACACGCATATAAAAAACAGTGTGTCTGAACTTACTATTTTCTACTTCTAGGTACGACTTCTTGTTACCCTTAAATTGATTAGTAATTGATTCTGTGAGTTCCATTTGTCGTACAATTTCGTCTTTGTAATCTGATAATTCACGGTACAGTGCAACTTCCATTTCAATACGATCTAATGTAAGCAACAATTCGTCTAATTGTAAAGGTGTGCTGTAATACCAAACCTCGCCGTCGTCGCTTTCACTGTAATAAGACAATTGTAATATCAACATAGAAAGAGCGTTTTAACGAAATTAACGAAATTTGTATTCTTTCGACAAGCTGTAGCTTACACGAAAACTCTTCTAGCAAGAAACCAATATTTTCTGCCATGTCTGTCAAATCCTAAATGTTCCTGACGGCATAGCGAACCGTTCTTCTCGACATCGGGTATACAATCGGCAACGCCAGTCACTTTATGAGCTTTACATGTACTACACTGCCAGTCCTCTGTAGGAACATCGACTAACGGAGGTTCAACGCACTCTAAGTGAAATACAGCTGGGCAGGTTTCGCAACATAACAAATCACCCAGACGATGGCAAACTCTGCAGTGATCGTCGTAATGCATATTTCCTACAAAAAGAAGTGAAAGGTTTGATCAAAGTAATTATTAAGTAAAATGTTAAGAAAAATTAATACTCTTTAACAAAAGAAAGAAAAATTAATTCTTCGGCATGGACACATTTGTTTCTCCTGCCGATTCGATAAATCGTTTATGCAAAATATACTGAAAGGAACGCCATGAAATATCATTTAAAATATACCTTCGTGCAGCAGATCTTCTCTTACAGGATTCGTGATTAAAAACTGATCTGTTAAAAACTGGAGCACCTTGAGTCTGTCCTCGATAGAAGTGAACGGGTATTCGCAAGTCGATAATATATGTAGAATATTCTCATCGAAGCACTTGTCGCTTTCTACGTAAGAGCGTAGCACTTCTGGCCAAGACATCGGATCCACAAAATACAAACTAACGTTTACAGAGTCTTTCTGATCGAGAGGACCAAAGTGCGTCTGCTGAGAATCCTCTTCCCGAAGGAGAGCTTTGATGAGCATCGTATGTATCTCCGCCAGTAAGTTGGTTTGATCCTCGCAAATAAGGGCGGCGCAGAAATCCTCGAACCTAAAGGCCGATAAGCGTACCAGAGTACGAAAGTGTCTTAACACTTCGTAGATCGATAAAGACGGCATAACGTATTCCTTAGGGACTAATAGGTCATCCGAAGATTTAGGTAGTACCAACGACGGCAGTTCCCTGTTCTGGAGCCATAGCGGTTCGGGGCTAGGAGGCCTCTGTTGACTGAGCAACGTTTTACGGGGAGTGCCGCTGGTGGTGCTATAACTAGAGAGGGAAAAGTCACTGTCGCTCGATGGATCTGGTTCTTCTATACTTTCCGAGGACTCAACATCGCTTTGCATTGGGTCCTCTTCGGCTTCGCTCTTTTCGCTGGACTCATCGCCAAAGTCTGATCCGTAATGGTACTCGGAATCGTTGTAATCAACATTGGTATTGTAACCTCGGCGATGATAGACTCCAGAACCCGAGTGTCCACCCTTTCGCGAATGTCTTTCTCTGGGTCCCCTTGATTTTCTCGTTCTGGTGCTCCGTCTGCTCTCCTCGCTCTCAACCGGTGACGACGGCCTGGACGGTGTTGGTGTACTCGGCTGCGAATTCGGCGTTTCCGAACCCTTGTTTTGCAAATACTTTGGCTTCTTCATCAGATGATACTGAAACTTTTTCGGCCTTTCCATGACCACCGACTTGGGGGGTCGGCCCCGTCTCTTCGACCCTCTCCCCGTCATTGTCCGTCACGCACTGTCAACGAAATGGCACTTACTTAACACGTGGTTTGTGGAAACGCGCGCTTGTAAACAAATACAAATGACACCGTAGCAATGAAATGGAACTCATGTTTGTACTCTGATCTTTGCGCCATTTTTCGGCTACGGTCACGTGACCAAACACAATTCTTTCATGATCAACGGCTCGGTACGATCTCGCGTGGCTTCTACCCTCCTATCGACGAACGACGATCAACCGCCCGCGACAATAAAAACCCGATTTTCCGACCGATAACGGCGAAACTATGTACGGGAAAATCATTCACTGACGCGAGTATAAGGGGTATTTACAATATCGGTTCCTCGAAGAGAGCGCTGCTCCAATTGGTTCATCGAATCGCCGCCATGTCTGGTCTCGAACGCATCTACTTAAAAAGTCGACAAAATCCTCGACGGAATTTTCGGTTTTCCGTCTGGGAATGATATACGGCTCGACCGCGTCCCCTGCGAACGTGTTTCAATGGGATTCATACGATCCAGGGTCCGTGCGATAGCTTTTTCATTTCTCACGAAACGTACGGAAGGTCCAATCGCTTTCACCGTAACTACACAAGATCCTGTCAGATCAACAATAGGTGGCGACATGCGCGGTTGGAAAAACGCGTATTCTAACCGCACTTCCGATAAAAACCACTCGCCTCTCCTCCACGCGTTTCCTCTCGTTTCGTGCGCGATTACACCAGAAGTATTTTCATTCACCACTGGATTTTTATGGGCCACGAATCGAACAATAAATTCGCGTAACTCGATCACACACGAATTCGCTGTTACCCGCAAGAGAGAAATCTAACCTTAGTTTCGAAGAAGCTTCGACAGAGGACACCACCTGATCTCCAATTTCTCGCAGCTCGTTATGTCGGTACATATTTTTTTAACATGTACCATCGTATCAATTAAAAATCATCGTGTTTTTTAGCGAGCAATATATTCGACATGTTCGCCAAGCAAATTCTTCAATAATAGATTTTTACCGATTTCAGGGGAAACAAGCGACTATCGCGACATCTTCGGCGTTCGAAACTGGAATTCTGTAAAGTCGTATCGTCTATTCTTTTACTATATATACGCGACAATTATCGATGCTTTTGCCTCGTAAATATTCAATTATATCGTGAGAAGTAAACAATTCTACTTGGAAGTTGAACGAACTTCTATATTTTATATCATACGTAATAATCGAAGCACAATACAAATGTTGCGATACACGAATAATCCCTATGCTACCAAATGTGTATGCATAGGGATTATTGGTAGTCAAATTTTATCGGAGTTGTTCGATAGAAACTTTGTAATTTGATTCAATTATTTTATTTATAAATTTCAAAAATGTATAAAAACAAAAAATAAATGAAAGTTTGAGTAAGAAATTCAAGTTAAGTAAATTGAGTGGCAAGTTAATTTTTTAAATTGCTACAAAATTCATGAATACATTACACGGAATAATCGATCACGGAAAAGGAAATGTACTAATCGATAAAGATATTAAACAAAATCGTAACTCACAAATTCAGCTAAAAGACATAAATATGTATGTAATTCCTGGTAATGTTTACATTGACATTTTAATGTTCCTGTCTTCTTGACACGTTCGCGTTCGAAGAAACAATTCGTTCCCTTTGGTCGAATAAATCGCTAGACGCGTGGAAATCATTTTTCGATAGATCGTAACGAAGACCGCATAGAAAATTCGTCTAGAAAACCGTGTGAGATTTTGGCATCATATGTAATTTCGCGAAGAGTTACGGGCGCCATCTTTGAAAACGGATGTGTCGGCGTTGGTCAGTGGTTGTCGGAAAGTCAGCGGCGGCGACCGGCGACACGAGAACTCGACTACGAACGAGAAACACGAGACCGCGACGGTGACAGGTGGTGGGGGATGAAAGAAAAATGGCTGTCTAACGAAAATCGAGAAATACCAAAAACGAACGAGAGTGTGATGATCAATTGTGAGCAGGAATTATTGTTTTTTTCGCGAATTAACGAACCGCGAGGCGGACGAAATGCGCAATGAAATGGCGATGTACGCTTTGAAACCGGTCGTCTCTCTTCCGGACACGTTGCACAACTCGAAACAGATGTACGAAATGCGAAATATTCACAAGGAACGATCCAGGGACGACCATACGGAAGCCGAGAACAAGATCGTGCCTGATATCACAGAGCAGGTTATCAGCTTTTTGAAGGTTTTCATCATTTCTGTTCCTCATGCCGGCACGAAGACGCGCGCTACGATAATTTCTACTATTAGAATCGAACGGTTTTTTACTCACGCTTCGACCGTGCATGGTAGCTTCGAGCCTTTCCTCTGTCTCGAGCTTGTTGTGCATGACTCCTCCCAAAATTTCCACAAGCACTAATCACGATCGACCGGGAATATGGTTCTACAGGCTTGATCGATGCGTGCCCCTCCAATTTTTCGTCTAACAGGACACCGACGCGGCTATCGTGCACGAAAAATTCGGCTCGGTCAAAGGATAAGCGGGAAACGCGGAGATAATTATTATAGAAGAAGGGCAAGCTTACTAAATTAGAACTGCACTGAAAGCTACACAAAGTACAGTTGTATAACCAAATACACAGAAAACCTAACCCACTGTGATGTGTGCACCATGTAGCTGTTTACTGGTCCCAATCAACAATGTTACTGGTCAACTGTCAAATCTATAATCCATGACTCTCTTGCACCTTTTTTTTTTTCTAGAAAAATTTTTTCTTACCATTCATTCGTCAGAGATGCATAGCAAGGTGAAAAAACTATTTGGACATTCAGATTTTTTGTAATAATGCAAATTGGAAATCTATATAGCATGTCGGTTAATTGTGTTAAACCAATCTTTTAGTAGTTTTCTTGTACATTCATATAATATGCTGGTTTAGGAATGTTAGTAATTTCTTGTTGTCAAAATAATGCGAAAAAGCAGAAAATCTTATAATAAAAAAGGTGTAAGTACTGCAATTGTATAATAACGCACATTTGGGAACGTCGTCATTTGTGAAGTCGATGCTGCAACGTTTAGCGATAGAACTATCGCACGCAAAGTAAAAACATATTTTATTTCAGTGTCCTCTGCCAGAATATAATCTATTGGAAGCGAGGCAGGAGAAAATATTGGCTCAGCTCGCTGATCTCAAGAAGCAAGTCTCGACTCTTTGTAATATATTAAAGCGAACCAATCAGACCGTGGTTGAAACTACACTGGTCGAAATATGCAACGAAAGCCAGGTACTGTTCTACTCGTTAATCTTTCGGACAAAGAATTAGAAGAGTAATGTTTCTATTCGCTTTTCCAGGATGCTGCCGTCAGTGCAAATCTAATTGTAAATGTGAATCCAAAGATGCTTCCTTATTCCGTGTTAGCTTTAAAACGAGTGTGGACCGACACCGATATTAGAATACAAACTTATATTCACTCGAGTATCGACGAACAAGTTCCTTCGATCGAACAATCGGTTACTCAATCTCCTAGGAAGAATGTCATCAACATACAATTGATCTGGAAAGATGGTAAAACACATTTATGCGAATGGACAAGTTTATTTAACGACCAATGCATTTTTACGCATACTTTTTGTAATTACAGTTGCAGATCTTGAACTTGTGTCTGGTCTACGTGGTTACAGTATAAACGGCGAAATGAATTTTCTAAGACATCTTGGTAGGCTCGTAAGCTCGCATAATTATGAGAACTCTGCGTGTCCAGAAAATGTAAATAGAATTGACTGGATGCTAGATTTGTGCCACTCAATACACTATCAAAGTACATTGGAAAGAAAGCAAGAATTAATCTTATTGCTAGTTAATAAATTAAATATTAATTCGCCTGATAAAAAGGAGCTTGATATAGCAGACATTGCAGTATGGAGCACAATTAAACAAGTCTTTCCAAAGTGTCCGTCGAAGCTCCAAAAATGGTTTATAGCCTGTGAGAAACGTTTCTATCAATAAATGTTTTTTACTAAGCACATATTCGATTCCTTAATCTCAATGGTCAGGATCACGATAAGACACGAACAATAAAATTGCATAAATTTTATTAAAAGATTAACATGTATTTGAAATATCTCGTACATGTATATTATGCTTCGAATTCGCTTTGATTAAATATGCTATCGGTACATAGAAATGTATGAAGAAGTAAATAGTTCCATTCTTCAACTAAAGTATTTATTGGCAGTGTTGCAAAGATTTTCCTCATGTTTTCCGGAATGAAAAAAGTTACTTCGCTATGACACAGGACGGTAATGATGACAGATGTTAACAAATGGTAAAATTAACGCTATAATTAACCGAAACTAGAAAGCAAGTTTTTCATTCAGATTATAGAACGACGTGTTTCGAATACGTACAACTTGCCATCTAACTTATGACACACGTTAATCGCATCCTATGATCGTTATCAAAATCATTCAACGAATTACAATTTTAAAGATAATTTCTCAAGTTTTAATCATAGCTGCCGTCGAATCCTTAATCATAATTACGTATCTTCAACGCAATGTATAGTTTTTGTAACAAATTTCTAAATTTCACTGCATATTGTCACAGAAGAATATTTCTCATGATTTTCTCTCTTTTTACTAAAGCTAATGAAATGTCACGTTTATTTTCTTTGTATGGCTACTTATTACAAATCGATACTAAACAAAGAAAAACATTTCATGCGTGTGTGTCGATATATCAGTCTGAAATGCTTTTCGCTCGTAGTACGTCTTTCATTTATGGAAGAGTAATGACAGCGAGTCAATCGTTTACGGTAAAAAAAGTAGCGGTTCTAAATCGAAGTAGAACTGGGGTACAATAATGTTTTGCAATACTGTATGTACGGTACTATATGCTACGGATGAATTAATATTAACGTTGAATGTCGAATCAGTTGCGTACAAGAGACGTATGCAATCTTATTAAAGCCAAATTGGTTTTTTCACGATTTAAAAGAAAATAATTAAAATAGCTGATAAGTATCTATTCCAAGAAAAGATAAATTACGCGTTGCCTAAGGATTATTCAGCACGATATTTCTCCTAACATTGTCGAAGCTGTGCACTAAGTGTACAGATGTCGTATGTATGTATCACTAATTCGTAGTTAATATAACATTTTTTTTTTATGTACAGTAATATATTATGATAAGAAGTCCCTTATAAATACTTAGAAATGCACGCGCAGTCGCATTCTGCATAAACATCCGTATTCTTTTTTTTTTTACTATTTATTCAGTACAATAACATTATATCAGACTCGGATATCTTTAATATATGAAATTCATTTAAAAATTGATATGATAGGCCTGATTGTGAATAGTTTCTAAATCTACATTGACTTCTTATATAGTTTATTCATTTTTCTTCCATTCGATGTTTCGCATTAGAAATATTAAACAGAAAGCATTTTCTTTCTAATGTATATTGAAGAGCTTCGAACAGGAATTGCAACTGCAATTTCCATTGTTCATCATACTACAATTTAGTATTCAAAATATCGTTTTTTTTTTCACTTTTAATAATTACTCGGTTATCTCTGGCAGTTTTCGTTACCATGTTATTCCTTGTTCAGTTAATAATATTTACTCTATTATTTTTTGTTTCGAATACATTCAACAGATGGCTTAGATGGCTTAGAACAGTGTGTTTCTCTCTCTCTCTCTCTCTCTCTCTCTCTCTCTCTCTCTCTCTCTCTCTCTTACAGTTAAAAAAATGCAATCGTTGCAGCATACTTCGAGATCCGTGCAACAATTCTGATTCAGATTCACTTAATAAAAGTAAAAAATATTCATTATACACAGTATGATCTTAACTAGCATTATAAATAATATGTATCTCAATATATCACAACATGATGGTGCCAAAAGCATTTAAAATTACTATCCGAAGTGTTTAGCGTGTGTGAAACACTCGTGAACACGCGTGTTTCAACGTAAGTCTTTAACTCTGTGTAATGTGTGTTCGTTCCAGTGCCGAAAAGTTTATTAAAATTCTACCGATCTAATCTTTTTATCCTACGGGAACGATCAAAATGTTTCAACAACCAGTCTCCTTTTTTCCTTCGTGTATATCGATTTCAAAATTTTATTTTTCTAGAGCAACAATAATTTTATTCAACTTCGAATCACCGTAACCGATCCCGCGTTCGGCACAACACGATCCTAACTTAGTCCCTCTCGCGTAACGATTTCGAAGAATTGTTGTTACGCTAAACCGGCACCCTATCTAGTTAATAAAAGCTTTATGTCCTCAATATTAAAAATCATTTATACGAACGACGAGAAACCAGGCAACGGCGCCCTCGACCTCGCCATATTATTCATAATAATTTGTCCGCCGTTCAAGCTGACAACGGCGCTGCCTTCCGGCTCGGAGTCCGTGTACGACGAATAATTCCTAACTGGTTTCTGTCGTTTCCACGACTGTCTTAAAGAATCGTTCACGTTAGCGTAATGATTCACAAAGGAATGTGGGTCCGACTGGACGCTTTCATTCTCACTCTCAGATCCCTGTAACAGGAAAAGTTCACAATGAAACGTGTCTGCTATGTTCTTTTCGCAATTGTGTAGATGGGTTTCACTTGCCTGCGAATCTGTCGAACTAATTTCGGAAGGTTTCTCTGTAACACTACTGTCGTCAGGGTTCTCATCGTAACCCTTCAGACTCTCCTCATCGCTGTGATAAGCGACGGACGCTGGCGAAGGTCTGGGAGGTGATTTTCCTAACATTGTGGGAGGAGGTGGGTGCATGGATTTCCTTGCCAATGTACTTCTTTTTCCCAAGGTACCGCAAGGGTTGCCCATGTTGATGGCACCACCTCCTTGTCTCGATCTATAAAGCTCTAGATCAGACTCCTGCCTATCGTCTGTGTCCATTGCCATGGACTCTTCTAATGTCTTTTGTGCTTCTTCTGAAATAATTATATTCCCCAATAAATTAATATGCAAATAATTCGTATACAGGGTGGTCCGTCTAAATAAGGCCACCTAAATATCTCGTCAGGTTATTGTAATGTGCACAGTGTCAATGGACGAAATATCGGGCAAGAATATTTTTTTCCGGAGATCATTTTTTCGGAGTTATCAAGGTCATCGATGTTTTTTTTTTATACATAACTAAATTTTTTTTTTATTGCATCGTGTAACTGACCAGAAAATACATTCAGATATGTATAATAACATGACCTTGGAATGACCTTGATCTTCGAAAATTAAAGTTTTACCTTCAGATCAAGGTCAATGTTATGTTATTATACATATCTGAATGTATTTTTCGATCAGTTACACGATGCAATAAAAAAAAAAATGTAGTTATGTATAAAAAAACGTTAATCAACGATTGACGATTAACTTCATCAATCGATTGAATCAATCGTCGATTTTTCGAAGATTTCTTTTTCAATCGTACACATTAATCAATCAATCATGATTAAAATTTTAATCGATTAATGCCCAACTCTGATTTACACCATGCACATTACGAAACAAATATTTTTTGCAACACAATAACCTGAAGAGATATTTAGGTGGCCTTATTTAAACGGACCACCCTATATACTATATATAGTACAATTCGTATTTCTAAGTACATACGTTTATATTTGTAACTTTTACTTTTCACGCACAGCACCGCTATTACCATTATAATTATTATAATGGAGGCTGCGGCTAATGTTACCATGAACCAAGTTTGTCTGTAGAATGGTCTGTGTTGTAGATATGCATATTCAAGGTATAGCTTCGAAGGAGTTAATATCTGTAATGATAACAGAATAAGTACCGTTGCTTCTTAGAATCTAATTATTCCGAATAATTCTTTACCGTTTCCGTTGAATACGCTGGGTAGCTAATTCCGTAGCGATTGTACGATATCACCCTGAACAGATACGAGGTGGATGGTAGCAGATTTTGATAAGATATCGAGTACTCTGTTAAAGGGCCGTTGCTGCTGCGCACTATTGTCTGCCAACGGCTGTCATCTATAAATACGAACGCATATATAATAGTTGCCTTATTTCAACAAGAAATGTCGCAACGCAGTCGAGAACTTCTGCAGGTTTTCTCAGAGCTGTACAACACAACAGAAAATAGAAAATACAATACACTCGTTCTGTCGCGTAAGAGATTTTGGCTTTACCGCTACTCAATGTTTCGATTTACCTCTTCTAATATCGTCAATTTCAATTTCGAAGATGAAAACTTGCGAAGTTACGTATCATGTTCTATATTACACGTTTTGCGGGGCGTTAATGAGTTGTTAGATGTAGGGAATTGGTAAGTTCAAAGACTGTGGAGGAATACTGTTATCTAAACAAATCAAACTTCAGCTATCCGGTTGGTTACAATTAAACAGCAGCATTCAAAGTCAAGATTCTCGATTGTATGTGTCTAACAAGGAGAGTGCAAGCTCGATGAGTCTCAGATTTGATTCAAACTTTGTACAGTTATAAATCTCGTTCTCCTGTTAACATGTATATCCCATTATAGGCGCAGATACTCAATAGTTTTTAAGATATTTACAATTAAAGATTTTCATTACCATGAATATACAGGGTGAACATTATAAAACGTTACAGACGAATATCTACAAAAATATTGATTATCCGCAAAAATGTTTCAGACGGAAATTGTTCAGTATCGAGGGGGACATCATGCAGTGGGGCTTTTATTTTCACCGGTGGACACTCTAAGGTGAGCTGAAAGTCAACTTTCTTTTTTCATATGTCCTATTTTTTATACCATAGGTCAATAGAGTATCATATTCTGAATATAAAAATGTTGACCTTCATATGTCCTAAACCTAATAATTAACGAGAAATTATCCAAAGAAGAAAGAAAATTGTTTCGATAATATCTCGTTAGCTATTAGATTTAGGACATATGGAGACAATACATTAGGACAATACATTTTTACACAGAATACGATAGTCTATCGATTCATGATACAGAAAGTAGGTGTTTCAATTTGTTGTGTTTCTGAACAACTTTCATCTCAAACATTTTTGCGTATAATCAATAATTTTGGAGATCTGTAATACTTTATAATGTTCACCCTGCATATTCATGGTAATGAAAACCTTTAATTAGAAATATCTTAAAAACTATTGAGTATCTGCGCCTATAATGGGATATACACATTAACAGGAAAACGAGATCTATAACTGTACAAAGTTTCAATCAAATCTGCGGCTCATCGACCTTCCCGTCTCTTTGTAAGTAGAATTCATGGAAAATGTCATGCTATGACATCATCATGCAGTCAATAGTACAGATACCACTAACGAAAATATAATCACATATTATTATAATTATAATTATAATACAAACAGGAAGCGATATATTGTAACACTAACAAATCATATTATATACTGCCGAGATCATCTAACACAATAACTGACGCTCAATATATTTACGTGCATTGACACTTACAATGCTGCCACTCTTCCATCGCTATATCATTACAAAAAAGATAGTATTAGTAATTTTATAAAATTCAACTGTTCTGTTCGAATGATTTTTTCTTTTTTTTCGAAGCTTCTGCTTATCATTCTTTTTCAAATCGTCGACAATCTAATGTATTTTCACCAGGGACCCTAATTGTTATAACCAAAATGAAAAAAGTCATGGAATAACAAGTATCGATGAGAGAAATTTATTTCGATCGCTCATAATAATTATCGATGTGAGAAAAAATTTATTTCGATCTCTCGTAACAGTTATCAATGAGAGAAATTTATTTTGATCGTTCATAACAGTTATCGATACGAGAAATTTATTTCGGTCGCTCGTAACAGTTATCAATGAGAAATTTATTTCGATCACTCATAACAGTTATCAATGAGAGACATTTATTTCGATCGTTCATAACAGTTATCGATACGAGAAATTTATGTCGATCGCTCATAACAGTTATCGATGAGAGAAATTTATTTTCATCACTCATAATAGTTATCAATGAGAGAAATTTATTTCGATCGTTCATACCAGTTATCGATACGAGAAATTTATTTCGATCACTCGTCACAGTTATCAATGCGAGAAATTTATTTCGTTCGCTCATAACAGTTATTGATGAAGGAAATTTATAATAGTTGTTATTAAATAGTACAACTTTCAGATTGTAGACAATCAATTATTTCATAAATTGTTTATTCATAAAACAGTTCTACATCCATGTACGAGTGGAACAGAGTCGTCAGTGTGCAAAGACAGTCAACAAACAGATTTTGTGTTGTTCTTATGGTCTGTTGATTCGTTTTGTTGTACGAAACCTTCTCAATGAATTTCACAGGCTTGATGCATCCGAAAAAGAGTATTAATTAAATAAGTAACCGAAATAAATTTCTCTCATCGATAATTATTATGAACAAGTGAAAAGAAATTCGAACATCGATAACTGTTATGAGCGATCAAGAAATAAATTTCTCTCATTGATAACTGTTACTTGTAACCAAAAAGTATAAAAACCGATATTTTTTAACCATTTTGTTCTTCGATGTTTTTTCTTTATATTTTCTGTAGATTATCTTAAATATGAATAATAATCAAGGATTTTATTAATGATTTTTATCGTGGAAAATTTTAGAATAGCTGTTATTTTTGGTCCCTGATTTCCACAATTTCGAATTGTGTACGGCGTAATTTAGCAATACTTTATAGAGTCCTTACCTTTGCGGCGTGTTTCAATGTAATATCCTAAAATAGGTCCTTTCCCGGAAGCACCATTTGTCCACTGTAATTCAACACTGGACACTGTCTTAGTGACAGCGAGATTGGTAGGCGCTACCGGCGAACCTTCTTGTGGTCCCGTCGTTACATTTCCAGATATGGGAGGACCAAAGTCAATGGTTTGTGCGCGAACCATAAACGTATACGTCTCCTCCTCCTCGAGAGGCTGGATCAACAAACTAGTCTCTGTTACCTTCTGCTTCACTTGTTTACTGAAGCCTAGAACAATGGGAAACGTAAGTAGACTGCGGATTCGATGCACGAAGAACTAAAAAACAACAATTTAAGAAACGTACGATCATTTTGTTCTGCGGTTTCATAAGTGACGATGTAACCAACTATTTCACCGTTCCGCGACTTTGGCGCTTCCCAAGAGACACGTAGACTCGTCATCGTTATCTCTGAGAACTGAAGATTGTGAGGTGGTCCCGGTAAATCCTGTAAACAATGTTTAACGTACTGTAAACAGTTCACACAATGGTTTCACAATTTTTCTATGTCCACAACGGAAGTTTAACACACCTGTTTGGTTCTGACAGTGATCGGCGGAGATCTAGGACCGTCGCCGGCAGGATTAAACGCCAATACTTGAATACGATACTCCGTGTACTTGTCCAGGAAAACTAAGCTATGCGTTAGATAGGACGCTGGTACAACCTCTATTTCCTCCTCCTGTTTGTTCTCTAACTCTTGAGGAGAATCGGTGACCAGATAGAAAATCTGAAATTAGAAACACAGTACAGAGTACAGATAAGTGCATCTGAGAAATTGATCGGAAACGATTGAGAGACAACAAAGACAACTACTTTATATCCTAATAGGTCTCCGTTCTGCATATTGGCTTGCGGTGGTTTCCACCGTAAAAGCACTTCTGTGGAAGAGATCGGCTCGGCTTTCAAATGTTGTGGTTCTCCAGTTGGAACGGCTTCTCCAACGTACACGGTTACTGGAGGACTCGAAGGGCCTTCTCCTTCAGAATTAAATGGTAGTACAACGACTTCGTAATACCTGTCCTCGGTTAGATCGCTTAACACGATTTTTGTAGCCTATAAATGACAGAGGATTAGTCTCGAGTCTATGATCATTGCATTCAGTTGATTAAAACGATAAGGATAGGGATATCACCTTTATTCCTAGAATTTCTTCCTTTGGTGTATCCTGAAGAGCTGTGGGGAAATCGGACACTGGTTGATAGATGACGCGGTAGCCACCTGTAGCATGATCGCCGCTCCAGTACACTTCGTCTATAGCGTTCCAATGGACTTCTATACTGGATGTTGTTATCGGTACAACTTTCAGATCACTGACACCGCGAGAGGGAGCTGCAAATTTGCATTGGAATCAATGAATTCATTGCTATTAATGAAGCTCAATGAAAAGGGAGGGCAGAATGATATGATTTACCTGCTGGTAATGTTTGGACCTCGACAGACTCTGTACTCCAAGTTGAAGGACCTATGTCGTTGGTAGCCTGTATTCTGAACTGATAGAGCATAAAGGGTTTCAGATTGTTCGCTGTGTAGGACGTTAACGTTGGTTCAACCCTCTCAGGTATGGTTTGGAACGGTCCCGAATTCTCCGACTGTTGCACCGTGTAGTAACTGAAAGATTAATCGTATTTCATGGAAATTTTATACTCGATGCTACCAATCGTGTGTCTAAATTGAGGATAATCACCGCAACGGTGCGAATCCATCCCGCCCAGGCGTCCAAGAAAATGTAATCTGCCGGCTTTGTACTTGAGATCTGCTAACTTGAGGCATCGATGGCGCCTGAGGTCGTTCCCTGTTGTTTGTAGTGAAAACAAGAGCGTACGCTGTCTTACCCCAGCCCAGCCTTGTCTGCGCTGTTACAGAAAACATGTAATACTTCTCCGGCTCCAGACTAGTGGCTCTGAAAAGTAAAATATAGAAAAAGAGCAGATTTAATAAATCTTTCCGCACCAGTTTCGCGTAAAGTGTCGAAACAATAGTAGTGACAATACCTGAAAGTTCGATCCGACGCAGGAAATTCTTTGGAAAATTGATGGTCCTGGCTACTATTTAAATGGAACATAACTTTGTACGCTAAGATCTCTCCGTTCGGGTCTTCCGGCGTGTCCCAAATGATGCGAGCAGTAGTGAAGCTTACGTCAGGGAACGATACATTCGATGGAGGTCCCGGAGCTGAAATAATTGAAATTTACTAACTGCTTTCTTTATCGAAGGATTACAGGTCTTGTGTTCACACACGTTTGTAGAACGTACCATCTTCAAACGTTTGTACTCTAACAGGAGGGGTGCTCAACGTGCCATCGCCGAGTCTCGTATAAGCTAATACTTGTACATGATACTGGACGAACTTCCTAAGCTCTGTCAACGTGGTCGTAAAAGTAGTATTACTTGGAATGTTTTTATATTGGAATGCAGATCTAGCATTTGCGCCATAGTAGACTTTGAACCCTTCTATTTGTCCATTCTGATGTTCTATAGGAACGTCGCCCCATTTCACTAGTATGGTTGTAGAAGAGGTCGCGTTTGCTTCTACGTTGATCGGACCCATCGAAGGAACTAAAAATTACTAAATTATGTATACGTTCCGAAAATAACTGTTGAAAACTGTTAAAAAATGTTCTACCTGATTCTCGAGTCCTCTCAATGGCTTTGGGACTTATCGTCGATGACCCAACGTCGTTGAACGCCTGCATCACAATCTCGTAGAGAGCATACTCTTCCATACTTTCTAACACGTAAGAGTTCGCTGTGTGGTCGTCTATAGTTATGCTTCTCGACTCGTTCGTTCTCACTTCTGTGTAAGTGACATTGTATCCTCTCGGGTTACCGTACCATTCTATCTGTTGCAGTGGCTGCGAAAGATTGGAGATGAGTGAAATCGCAGGTGCATCGAAATGCTTAGCTCTTAGCACTCCGAGGCGCCACAATGATATGATGCAGGTTGCTGCATCATTATTCAAAATACTTTTCACATTATTAATCGATGAATAAGTTTAGAGCAGGGATGAGCAACCACGGCCCTTCAAAGATTTTACAATTTTGACTTTTAAAAATTCCTACAGTGTCCCGCTGTTCTACAAAAGACACATAATATCTTTCGCCGTTTTTTTAATAGTATTTCTATTAATGAGTGTTTTATTTCTATAATTTTTTATACTAGATTTATTGTGTTAATAAAGAGATAATTTGATCTCATCATTCAGTCTTTGTATTATCATAAGTTTCTTACACGCGGCCCGCACAACATTTATAAATTTGTAGCTGGCCGGTGTAAAAAAAAGGTTGCTCATCCCTGGTTTAGAGGGATGAAATATTTCGAAGAAGTACTTACAATCCATCTGACTCGCAATTCCGTAGCGCTCATGGCACGGACCGTAACGTTCCTGGGCGGATGCGAGGGTGGTGCTTGGATGGTTTGGAACTCTTTCGTCGGCTCCGAGGGCTGGGAAGCGCCGACAACATTATTAGCGATCAGTCTAAGTTTATATTGCATGAAGGGTATCAGGCCGCCCACGGTAATTGTACTGGCATCAGGATCCGAGACTTCGTATATGTTATACCACGTGGTGTTTCTGGTGGTCTGCGCTTGCACAGTCCACTTGGTTATGGACGAGTTGCCGTCGAAGCCAGGAGTGAACTGAAGTACCACGGAGAATGCGTCTATATTCGACAGCGCTAATTTGGTAGGCGGTTCCGGGAGGACAGGTTCAACTCCTGATTGAATGACGGCGACCTTTGGCTTACCGGGACCAACGGAAGTCCAGGCAACCACTTCAAACCTGTAGTGAGTCATCGCCTGAAGATGTTCGATCTTAGCAGACAGAACGTCGGCTGTATAGTTGTCGGCTCTCGAAGAATCCGGCAGGTCTTTGATCATGTATTTCAGCTGGTAACACGTGAGAATGCCGTTGATCTCTTGCGGAGGAGTCCATTTGACAGTGAGGGCGCGATCACTGATGTCCTCGAACTGTAGATTCTCCACTTCCTCAGGTACGTCTTCGCGCGTGCGAATTTTGTAGGCTGCGCTTCTCTCGCCGTCACCGGGATCGGTGAAGCACAATACGGTGATATTGTACACGGCGTACTTCTTCAAACCAGTCATAATAGCACTCTGTTCCGCGAGAGGATCGAACAAGCTGGGTGGCACGGTCATCGATTTGTACTCGTTCGCCTCGGTGAAGTTTCCACCGGTCCACGCTTGCAATTTATAGCCCTGATTGATGCCATTGATCTTTTGGGGATTCGGTGGTTTCCACCAGACCTTGATCGACGTCGAATTTATGGCTTTCGCTCTTACGTTCGTTGGCGGAGCTTCGGGCACCCCTTCTTTCGTTTTGATCTTCAAACCTTCGGTGAATACCCCCACGCCTTTGTCGTTGTACGCTGCTATCTGTACGATGTAATCCTTCCATGTAATTAGATCAGTGATCAGATAGTTCCTTTGAGCTTCGTTCGTGATGTTCTGTATGGTCCAAGGACTTTCGTTGTAACCGTATAGCCTGTATCTTAATATGTATCCTAAAATATGGCCGTTTCGGTATTCCTCCAGAGGAAGCTGCCACTGTGTTATTATCTCCGAGGAGGATCGAGCTGAGCCGACGAATCCAACTGGCGGTCCACTCGGGGCTAGAATTTTGTTCGATATATTGTATACTATACTATGTACATTAATGAGCATAACTGACTCAACACACTTCAAATCACGATAACTTTTTTGTGAATGGACCAAACGACTTCAATTTCTCTGTAAGGCTAGAAGAATTAGTTTAGTAAATGACGTCTAAAAAATATTTTTAAAAAATGTATTTATTTGTGTTGATTTTTACTACTTTTTTTTTTAGTTGGGCCAATAAGGAAAATTTAAAATATGTGTTTGGTCAACTCGTATAAATGATATACGCTCTGAAAATTTCATTGAAATTGGTTAACTGGTTTACGAGCTATAAACGATCAAAAGTGGTAAAAAGGCTGAAAATCTTGAAAAATTGCAATTTTTACCACTTTTGATCGTTTATAGCTCGTAAACCAATTAACCAATTTCAATGAAATTTTCAGAGCGTATATCATTTATACGAGTTGACCAAACACATATTTTAAATTTTCCTTATTGGCCCAGCTAAAAAAGTAGTAAAAAAAATTTTTTACTATTTTTTTCGCAATTCCGACCAAATGCTTTTTTTAAAAATATTGTTTAGACGTCATTTACTAAACTAATTCTTCTAACCTTACAGATAAATTGAAGTCGTTTGGTCCATCATAAAAAAGTTATTCTGATTTAAAGTGTGTTGAATCAGTTATGCTCGTTACTGTATATGACAAACGCCTCTCCCATAATTAAACTGCGGATGTATATGGAATTTTCAATTTTTCTAAGCAAATTTTAAGAAAGTGGAATCATGTGAAATGTTAAAGTGTAAAAGTCGTACTAAATTCCGTAGAATTTGATTTGATGGAATTTCTTGAAAATTCGTTGAACCCATAAATGCATAAAGATCCGCAGTCTACTCGTAATTATCATCGTGACAATTTACACTCACGTTCTTGGGGCAGAGCCACCACGGTGCTCGGATCAGAAGGAGGACCTTCGCCAACGCTGTTCTCCGCACTGACTCTGAATTGATAAGCAGCAGCTGCTTTCAGATTGTTCAGCAACACCCAACGACTCTGCGCGGAGACATTATCGTTCTCGGTTATCCAATTCAGCGCATTGTCGGGGATAGGTCCTGAACATAATGAAATATTAATAGCATACAAATGGCTACTCGATCGGAATTGCTATTCTAAGGTGAAACGTTAACAGATGCCAATTTACCAAGATCGGAGACTTCTCTCCTCTGAATTATGAATTTCTTCGTTGGACTGTTTCCATCGAACCCCGGGACCCAACTGACGTTTATGGTACGAGGGGATATCTTCTCCACCCGACTAGCCATGACATTGATCGGTGCGAAAGGCAACTCGATTACGCTAAGACGAGCCGATCGAGTCTCGTTTCCTCCTGGAGACACTACCGAGCACATGTACTCGCCCACGTCTGAAGCTCGAACAGCGATTATCTCCAATGTGCCATCGCTGCGCATCTTCACTCTCTGACTGGCATGCGTGTTTATTACTCTGGAATTTATTAAGGGATTTACTAAGACCAACTTAACCTAATGCAACTACCCTGTAAGCAAAAATCCGTTTTTTGGACGGCTGCTGTGTCCGCTGCCCCGGTTCAGGGGGCAGCATGGTCGCACTAATGTGGCGAAGCAGCGGACGCAGCAGCTCTCGAATTTGGCTGACTGGGTAATTCAGAGAATCTGGACGGGGGAGGGATTCCCAAATGAATGGAGGAAAGGGATAATAACACCGATACGCAAGAAAGGCAGCATAGAGGAGGTGAGTAACTATAGAGGGATCACCCTGCTAGATACGGCATATAAAACATACACGGGGTGTTAAACCGGAGGATAATGGAAGACATTGAAGAGAAGGGAATACTAAGTAAGACACAGGCAGGGTTCCGGAAAAAGAGAGGAACCATGGACAACGTGGTCATTCTACAACACGTGGTAGAGAGGGAAATACTGAAAAAGGGAAGGAAAATTTATGCTTTCTTCATGGACCTAAAGGCGGCTTTTGACAGTGTGGACAAAGAGAAGCTGTGGGAAGGGGTGGAAAGAAGAGGAGTAAGGAATGGGCTAATAGAGAGAGTAAAGGAAATATACGGAGATATGACAAGTGTAGTCAGGGTGAGAGGAACGGTATCGAAGGAATTCTGGACGGAGAAGGGCGTCAGGCAGGGGTGTGTGCTAAGTCCCACCTTATTTTCAATCTTCCTATCAGACCTGGAATTGGAGATGAAGAAGGTGCAGGTAGGTGGAAGAAGAGTGGGGAAGGAGAAATTCTGGAAATGTGCGGGATATGTGAGAGACACCTGGGAAACTAAAACACCTGGCAGAAGACTGTGAAGGGGTAGAAAGAATTAACATTAGTATAGAAAAGATAGTACAGGAGAAAAGAGTGGGTGAAACAGTAGAATGGTTTAGGAGTATAGAGAAAAAAAGGAAAGAAATAATCAAAAGGAGAGAGGGAGAGATCAACATAGACGTAGACAATAAGGCATGTGATGTGGCATGGGACATGGATGGATGGGTAGAGGAATGGAGGGATGGATGAATAGAGGGATGAATGACTTAGAAAACTGTAAGCCAGTCCAATTTCTCGGCCGCGAGGCTGAAATTAATAAATGCTACTGCTATACTAAGACCAACTTCTTTCTAAAGAATGATCAAATTAAGTAACTCAATAATGAGTTACATATATGTATGTACATACTGTGAATTGTGGAACCAAGCTATGTCGAACAAAACACTGGGATCGTTGGAAACTTTGCACTGCAGCTCTGCAGTGTACCCAAGAAGCACGGAAGTATCGACAGGTGGTTGGACAATCTGCGTTCGTACTGAAAGAAATGATGCTGTATAAATCTCTGGCGAGAAAGAACGTCTCTTACGGTAACCAAACTGCATCTTGATATCAAATTAAAGTTTATCAAATAAGTTACTGTGTTTCTACGAGTGTCCGAATAATATTTGGGCTGACCGTATGCAGTGGCGGGTTTAACGGTAAACGGACTAAGCGGCCGCGTGGGGCCGCGGAATACTTTTCTTTTTTGTGAATATGTACATAAGTTTATGAGAGAGGTTTCTAACTTGAGTTTCAGGGCCCCAAAATTTGTATCGCTTGGGGCCTCCACTTGACTCGAGCCGCCACTGATTGTACGCGGTTTGTTAAACTTGTTTCTCACCCAAAACGGTAAGAATCGCGGAGCCATTCACAGAGCCAGCTTCATTGGCTCTGATGCAAGTGTACTTTCCAGCGTCGTTTGGTTTCACAGCGGCAATTAAAAGATCCCCGTTATCTAAAACCTGTACTCTTCCGGCGATCTCCACGGGAGTTGTATCTGCGAATCAGTTGCCATTGTTAAATGCCGTTCCTGACATAGAGCTAACATTCCAATTGTTATTTTACTTACCATTGTAGATCCACGTGGTGTTAGGTATCGGGGCTGCCACAGCGTAGCATGTTAAAGTCGCATCTTTCCCATCGAGTATCGTTAAATTCTGTGGACCGTTCTCCATGACTGGCCCAGTCGCTGTAAACAGCAAGAAAATCGTATTATCATCCGATTCGTCGAATAACCATGTTCGCGATCTCATGCACGCGAAATAACAAAAAGGCAAAAACAAACAATTGATCACAAAAAAAATCATTTCTCCCCAATTCAGTGTTTTCCACATTTGAAACCACAGTCAGCAACAACTTTGGAAAACGCCGAATTTACCCATACCTGAACTTTATGTTCGCAATAAGAAACATTCTTCTTATTATCGACACATCGCTATTGCTAAAGTTTAATTACACATTCTAACTTTATCTACAGACACATAACTAAATCCTGTCTTTCAAACTTATTCGCAATCCGAACGTAAGGAGGTGTGCTGCTCGTGATGTATTCGATAGCTGTCTGTCTATAGAAGTGCAAAAGCTAAAAACAATTTGCTAATTGTTTGCGACTATGTAACAAGCCAGGTACACTTTATGCACTTTTCCTTGCAATGTGATTATTCTCTATTGATACGCAAGACGTACGGTTCATTTGGGGAACAACGCGTGTTGCCGTACGCCGTACGCCGTACACAAAGGAATCGTTTACGGGTTTCTCTGCTATAGCTAATGGACAACAGAGTTGGGCATTATTCGAGTAAATGTTTGTTCGAGATACCTCGTCGTCGAATTCAATCGTTTGTTCGCGAATGAAAAAGTTATTCGAAGTAATTTTTGCCCAATTCTGCGTACACAAGAGATGAAGGAAAAAATAACACGGATACAGCTGATGGAAGCAAACATTGTGGGTGTGAGATATGCATTCGTCAAGCATGTGCCTAGGTACATATGTATGTAATCGGAAAAACGTGGGTACTTCGTGACACGTCGGACTCTTACTGTCTGGATATTGAGAGAACTTAAAACGGCGATCAGATTGGCGTACTCTGACTACATTGTAGCCAGCTGCCCAGCGGACAACTCTGTTTTTCAGTCTGCTTTCTAATCCTTCTGCCCCACAGAAAATACATGATTTGTAACAAGTGGAAATGAACAACTGACAAACAAAAAATAATATCAGAGAACTTAGAGGTAAGGCAAAGTGTAATCGTGGGTATACTAACTTCTAGCCTTGAGCCAGGTGGAACTGGACGCTTCGCCAGCTTCGTTCGAAGCGAGACATTGGAACATGCCTGAATCGCTCATGGTCAATTTTTTAATAGTCAGGGATCCGTCCTCTTCCATCGTGTACCTATGTGTACAGGCGAATATACAGTGAAACCGACTTGAACTTTTGAAAGTTGTTAGACCGACTAACTTTCCGGAGAACGAGTAAACGTACCTAGATCCAAAAAGATGATCGACAGGTTCAGCGTTGCGAAACCAAGTGATGTTTGGGGGAGGAACGCCGACAGCATCGCACTGCAGAGTCACAACCGAACCGTAGTCGCTCAGAGTCTCTCTTTTCAGTTCCGTCATGAACGTTGGCTTCTCTGCACGAATAGGAATTTCATTAACAGCAGTCAGAGCTTGATCTCTCGAAAGCAGACTGCTTAATCCTCCTTACCATACACAACAACTTTCGCGCTAGCATTCACTATAGGGTATCCGCCACTCTTCAACTCCACGTGACAAGAGTAGACGCCGGTGTAAGTTATGTTCGCTGATATCAACGTTAAAGTCCTGTTCCAAGAGTCGTTGAAGCTGTACGATATCGTAGAGTTCTCGATCGGAATCCCGTCCTTCGTCCACAGAGTTTTCAGCTCGTGAAGCGACCTGAAATCGTTAAATGCAGTTACATTGCAAAAGCTTTTCGACTCGAACCAACTACAGTGACTCCCAAAAATATTCGGACACCAGCTATAACTAACTTTACGACTTGATAATTCGTTTGTTGATAAAGCAATCGTCCTGGGAATTATTTCTAGCAATAAAACATCTATTAATGTTGATAAACATAAATCACTTATTTGAAAAATATACGTACATTTTATACTAAAAATTATTAAAAGAAATAATGTACCATTTGTGGCTCATAAAAATATTCGGACAAAATTAATTTTTCTATTTAGATAATGTAATTTAGCATTACAAAAGTTGTTTAATACTTCGTGGCATAACCATTTTGTTTAAGAACATGTCTTAACTTGTTTGGCATATTATTTGTAATTTTTTAAAAATATTCAACAGTTGTATTCGACCACTCCGTTACAAGTCTTTGTTTTAATTCGGCTATCGATGTAATTGGGGTTTTTCGAATTTTTCTATCCAATTCGTCGCATAAATTTTCGATAGGATTAAGCTTCGGTGATTGGGGCGGCGGATGAAGAATTTTGGGGCAGCGGTATGATAAAAATTCTTGCACAATACGTGACTTGTGCTTGGGGTTGTTGCTTGATAAACTAAAATTAAAATTATTATTAAGCCCCATTTTTTTTTCAGCACTTTGAACTAAATTATGTTTGAGTATATTTAAATAATGATTTTTGTCTATGATACCGTCAATACACACTAGGTTACCGACTAAATATGACGAAATGCAACCCCAGACCATTACGCTGCCTCCACTGTACTTTTTGTATTTTCAAAATTAAACTCTTTATTCGCTTTCCGCCACACCATAGTTCTTCCGTCAGAATTGTGCAGATTGAATTTGCTTTCATCAGCAAATATGACATCCTTCCACCATGTCTCATCCTTAGAAATTAGCTCCCTTGCAAAGGTTTTTCGTTTATTCCTATTCTTTTCGTTGATAAATGGTTTCTTTCCAGCTACTCTTCCATTCTAACCAGCTTGCCTCAGCGTTCTCCGAACTGTTTCGGCTGTCACATTTTTGGAGCTTTCTCCTAATACCTCACCTCACAGTTTTGGAGCACTTAAGCGCGGATTTTTTTTCACTTTCCGAATAATTTTGCTTTTTTCCCTCGTACATAGGAGACTTGGTCTTCCAGTTTGCGGAATAGAATCAATGCGATTGTCGATATAAAATCGTCGACCTATATCTGCAACAGTACTTTTACTTATACGAAGCATTGCACTAATTTCGCGATATGTTTTTCCGTTTTCTCGATGAAAAATTACAAGCTGTCGCACATCGAAACTCGTATTCTTTCCTTTGCGACCCATTTTGAACGAATTCACGACTACTACTGACAGTAGCGAGGTGGCGTGGACATCTAATGGTCCAGGGGATTCTGTTCGTAAACTAACGTTTTCGCGGTCTTGGAATGTCGCGTTCCCAGAAGGCGATTGCCAGAGAAATATAATACGTGTCCGAATATTCTTGTGAGCCACAAATGTTGCATTATTTCGTTTAATAATTTTTATTATGAAACGTATGTATATTTTTCAAATAAATTATATATGTTTATCAACATTAATAAATGTTTTATTGCTAGAAACAATTCTCTCCCCCAGGGCGATTGCTTTATCGAAAAACGAGTTATCAAATCATAAAGTTAGTTATACCTAGTGTCCGAATATTTTTGGGAGTCACTGTACATACGTGTATGTATTTACCTACCTCGCATTTGCTATGCAATGAATGTAAGTAACAGGCTGATCTTTGACTATCTGCGTGTCCTGTGGTTTCACTATGATAGTGGGTGCCACGTCTGCATTCGCATCGCCGGTCACCTGAAGTTTGAAGAATGGACTGTTCTCTTCTCTGCCTAGTTGCGCGTTGATCACTTTGGCTCTGTTTAACAAAAAGAAACGCTGTAGAATTGACAAAAGAAACAAAAGGATTTGGTTGCTTCAATTGTTGGTACGAACCTGTACAGGCCTTGGTCGCTCTCGGATGCGTTCAATATGAGCAAAGTGTGATTAACTGCTGCATATTTGATACCGTACAGTGATCCACCGGAGGTGAACCAGCTGACAGCAGGTGCAGGATGACTGTCAACCGGTGGCAGTGTCAACACAGCTGCACTGCCAGATTTCACAGTGACCACCCTCTCGGTAAGGTCGTCGAACAACTCCATATCTGGAAACGAAGACGGTCTCGTGTTCATAACGCCAGTCGGCTAATCCTCTTTCTTATTGTGACATTCTAGAAATAGAAACCTTATGATACTTACATGCTACCGTAAACGTAATTCTTTCGCTAAATATAGAGCCCACGTCGTTCGTCGCGACGCAGTAATAGACTCCTGCGTCCTCTCTGCGTGTGCTTTGTATTCGAAAATAAGGCTCAGAGGTAAGCTCGTTGGTGAGGGGCACGCCATCCTTGAACCACTTGTACTTTGGCTGAGGGTATCCTGCAAATACATACATGCATGCGTCACACGAACAGTTCACAGAACGGTGAACGGTGTGTAAAGTGTAAAGGGGCCTGGGAAAAATAGAGTGAGCTGGGAAAATGATATTTTATACCTACATACAAGGTATGTAAATATGAAACCGAAATTTGCCCATAGGCGGCTCTAGCTGTCAATGTAGTTACCGTCAAAACCGTGTCATTGACGACATTTTCTTGTTTTGACATCTGGTAAAGATTTTCAACTCACAATCATACAAGTTTCATACAACAGCATAGTTTTTAATAACGTTGAACATGTCGAATTTTGTGCCTGGAAACTACGATATGCGGTCAGCATTTATTTTCTGTTTCCATTTCAAGAAAACTGCTGCAGAATCG
>CM052319.1:13914380-13945727 GCA_028455605.1 Lasioglossum malachurum
CCGCGCGAAAAGGCATCGTCTGCTCGTGGATATTTACGGGGACGATCAAATACAAGTTGTAGAAAATGGTTCCGGCGGTTTAAAACCCATGATTTCGACGTAAGGGACAAAGATCGCGACACGGTGCGCCAAAAACAATTCGAAGATACAGTTTTGCGAGCATTACTTGATGGAAATCCACGTGAAACACTTGAAGAACAACAACTATTACGTTTGAAGCGAGCATTACAAGAAAACGACCGGAATGGGACAACAGGCACGATAAGCTGATTCCGTTACATGACAACGCTAGGCAACTAGTCGCAAAACCCGTCAAGAAATACTTAGGAGTGAGTGGACTGGGAAATTTTGCCCCACCCGCCATATTCGCCGGACATTGTTCCTTCAGATTTCCATTTGTTCCGGTCCATGCAGTCGGCCCTATCTGGAGAGCAGTTCACTTCCTATGAAAGTATCCGAAATTGGCTCGATGAATGGATTGCATCGGAACAACCAGATTTTTTTCTTTGAGGAATTCGTCTATTACCTGAACGGTGGAAGAAGGTTGTAGATACCGATGGTATCTACTTTGAATGTGAATATACTTTCCATTTGAATTTCTGAATAAAGAGCTCCTTCTCAACAAAAAAGGGCGGGAACTTATTCCCGTACCCAATATTACAACATTATTCGCAGCGAGAAATGTGTTGATGGAGATTCAATTATATTCAATTTAATGATGTTTTTTCGGCGCAACTGTTTCGATCACTTATTAAATCTATACCATCCTCTCAGCGTCGAAAAGCGAAGAGAGGGAAGGTTCAGAGCAAGAGGTCCAATAAATTGGAAAAATACAGTCTTATGTGAACAACATTTCTAATGACATTAGAAGAATTTTCAGGAAGGTTGGCATACATACTATGTATCCATAATATACCTTTTCATTTGAAAAATTGGTTCCCACCGATTAAAGATAAATTACCGATGTTGATAAGTTGTAATGTAGTATATGCAATACCTTGCAAGAATTGTCACCATGAATACATTGGACAAACATCTAGACACCTAGACACACGTATTAATGAACATAAACGCTATATATTCTTGTCCCTAACACAACATACTGCGCTGACGAAGCATTCGCTTGAGTTTGACCATGCATTTGACTTCGACAATATCAAAGTACATGACAGACAGAGAACCTAACCTACAAAAAAGCGTAAATCTTAGGTACGAAACGCCTAAGATTCATGATTATTACGCAGCATTACTGAACCAGTAATGTGTAATGATGAATTTTCCAATTTTATAAGGTTATATTACAACCTGTTCTCTTGTATATAAATAGAAAGTACATTCTTTCTATTTTGTCGGGCCATTATGGAAAAATGTGCATAGCGCCATTAAATGTGTCCCTTCATATGAAGAATACTTTATATAGAACAGTTTTTCATATTCCTGCTGGTTTCCGTAATGATTGACTGTCTCAAGATAAAAGGACCACCCTGTATATATATTTCATTGTAGATGCAATTTTTTCCTTCGAAAAAGGTTCAAAACTGAACCGAAACGTTAGGAAAGAAAAAAAGTTTATTGCAAAATTGCTAAATTTAGTAATTGATCGAAACAGTTGCGGCGAAAACATAATTAAATTCAATGTTCAACATTTGCGATCGATAATCGGGATTAATTTATTCAATTTTATGTATTTCATTCAATATGTAAAAAAAAGGTTTTATTTCGCGTAAAGAGATTCGCAGTCTATTTGTTACTAATCGTATCAATTTCTAGATCCACCGGATTCTTAACCAGACCGGGTGAAAAGTATCGAAGAACAATCTTTTCTCCCACAGATTCCATTTCTTTTAGATGAAGGGGATGAATAGGGGATTCCAGAGGGAAGCGATTCTGTAATTGTTGCATTTGTCAAGTGCGCGAGATTCGCGTGAATCTCCGGCGGACGGACGGGTTCTTAATCAACTCTAGATCATCCCTTCCGGGTCAGGTCTCTTGAAATGAGTACTCACCCCTCGCTTGACACTCCAGAAATTTCGTTCCTTTTTCGCTGAGAATAGTGCTGCCACCGTAAGGCTGCGTGGTGAATCGTGGTTCTTGGAGTGTTTCTGAAAAATGGAAAGAAAACCATTATGTATTTACCGCTGTGTAAAATTCCACAGGTATCTTAATACTTTTGTACGATAACTTTCAATAATATTCCTTTTCGTCTAGATTTACCGAACGCGACAAAACAGAAAGCAAATCGTTGAAATCTCGACACCCGGACGAATAATTGAATAGAAAACCATTATGGGGTGGGTGAGGGGGAAGGGGGGGGAGACGACGAGCACCCCATTGTGGTCAATTACATTGGAATTAACCGCTGATTGATCCGCGCGGATTAAACCAGGGGCGTACCAGGGCATTACATTAATCCTCGCACCCCACATATATTCATTATACGCGAAACTGGGGTGGGTGAGCTCGATGCATTAAATTATAGTTATCAGAGCTCCGACGCGACGCGACGAGCGAAGCGTTAAAAGGAAACTGAGCAAACACACGTGTCACCGGGGCACAATAATGAAAAGATATTTGTAAATCACAAACATATTAGGTTGTAACATAAGTTCATAGGGTTTTTTTTATTAGTCCTCTTTATTGAATATTACAACAATTATAATAGATTAATAAATTATGTATTTTCGGCCATTGTTTATGACTTCCTCCCATCTCTCGACCAGTTTATGGATGCCGCTTCGCCAAAAATTGCCGGGCCTGGACTCAAAGAAGTTGTTGAGCCAGCTTTTGAGATCTTCATTGTTGTCGAAAGTAACTCCCCTAATTTGGTTCGATAGCGTGCGGAGAAGGTGATAGTCGGTTGGCGCAAGATCCGGAGAGTACGGTGGATGCGGAGGAACCTCCCAATCGAGTGGGATACGATAATTTTTTCGCTATCTAGAGCCAGTTAATGATAAAAAGCCAATATTTACTTCAATGTTTGAATAACTCGAACTCGATTTTTTACACAGGAAAAAATGTTGTTGCTCCCCGTCTTCATCTCGCTATAACTTTGTAAAAAACTAACATAGCAACAATTTGAAACAGAGCATCTGAAACTAGAGGTTTCAGGCTTTCAAGCCATTGTTTAGCGATATCGATACAGCAATTTTGGCCGGAGTTATGATCACGTAAAGCGGGAGCAATTTTCGTATTCGCAGTGAAGTGATCCTTTAATTCTTTTGAGAAGTGAAGTTGGCTACTATCGATTTAGTCGATAGTTGTCAGTCGATGGTGCCCATCAACACAACAAGTACAAGAGTGTCACGTGGTCTAAAATAAAATCCTCGTGTTATGAAACATGTTTGTGAAATTCGAGACCGTCCCTGCCGTTGGTACAATAATGACCAGGGACAAAGGAACAATTGACGGAAACACGTCCAGGTTCGGCTAGTTTTCAGCTTCTCTGAGAAAGTCCGCGGTCGTGTTCGCCCCCAACTTAAAAAGTCATCGGACCGTAACAGCGCAGCGGCCGAAGAGGGTGCACGTGTCGGTTTATGTCCATGTGACTCGGCTCTACGGCATCCGGCTGTTCGCATTCTTTTCTCTCCTCTTGATCGTTTTGGTACACCGTAAATTACACGCGCCTCGACCCGATGACTCAACGCATCCTTCGTCGTCGCGTGGAATTCGAGAGCATCGCACGCTTCTTATATCTACCCGTGGAACCATAGGCTTCGTAGACCGCGGACGTCCGCAGGGTCCATCGGAATCTCACCTGTCCGTCGCGCATCGTCATCGTTTAGACCAGGGCTCCACAGGTAGCCTTTAGGGAGGATATTCACCGCGGATCAGTCGAGTGCCTTCTCTGCGATCAACGCAGCAGATCGAATCAGATACACACTCCGCTGCTCGACGCTTCTGCGGGAAGGGTCGGAACTTTCGGAAGCACCCCGAGCACAGGAACATATGTGCCTTTGATGTTTTAAGTAAACTTGCACTCTTTCATTTCAGATGTTCCTCTGATTAGCCGTTCGCTTTTCGTCTGTATTTATTCGACTAGGAGAGGATGTTTTATCGATCGACGAGAATTTTTTCGCTTTGCGAAAAGGGTTGGAAGCACCCCTAACGAGCGTGGACAAATATTTGGTAAGGTGAAGTGCCCTAAGTGTGGACAATCCAAAAATGATACATACCTAAATCTGGACAATTGAATTTTCATAGTAAAATCAATTATATTATATATTCTGAGGCCTTAGCTACAAGTAGGTGTGAATACTATTTCATTAAGACATCAATTGAAATTTAAAAATAAATTCAAAGTTCATCTGAAAGCAGTATACAAAATAGTCTATTTACATGCGAATCATGTGCATTTATAGTTTGTACTTTTACTAGAAAAAAAGATACAATTTAAGCATTTAGACAAATAATATTTGTCACACATAATAATATTGATATTTTAAAATAAATTGGCAATAAAACTTAAATTAAATAATAATTATTAATTCAAATATTAGATGTTCAAGTTTAGGACTGCTGTGAAATATAAGTACTCCATACTGGGATGCGATTGCAGTAGCTGTCCAACTATAAGCTTATATTCTATGTGCATACGCCTTAAGTCGGACAAGTGTTTGCGACTAAAATCAACCCGTAGTTTGCAAATTATTATTAGCTCAAACAAATTACTATTAGCTTGTATAACGTATATAGAAAATGTGTTCCGGCTGTGACGTTAATAATACTTAATTTTTATGCCTTGAATCTATCAGTATTAATACCTAACCTCAAAAATTAATTATTCATGTGTCGATATAATTCTTTAACAAATGTTTTCCATCACTAAAAGCAAAACTTTTGATTCCAGTTGAAAAAAGTAATTAATAAATATCATAAAAAACAAATTAAAAGTAAGAGCAAGCCAAAAGTGTACATAAAATCTAAATGACAGATTGAAGAAAAATAGAAGATTGAATAAAAATAAAAAATTGAATAAGAAATCAAAAAATCTCATTCTGTTTAATCCATCGTACAAGTACAAGCTCTCAATACAGTGGGCCAATTTAAAATTCCAAAAAGCACGCATTCTAGAATGAAAAATTTAAGTTCGGTGGATGCTAACAAAGGACCACCAACTGTACTGTCGAAGACAGAAGAAAGATCTTGAAAAAAGGATCAAGAAAAAAGATTATAGAAGAAGAACATTTGTCAAAAAATCAGGAAAAAGAGAGAAACAAAATTAAAGAAGAACAAGAACAAGAAATCAATAATAATTTACACGAAGAAAAATATATAATTACACAACAAATTAAAGATATAAAGTTAAAAACCAATGATAAATCTAGCAAAATAAGGTCTGAAGCATCTAATGATAATAAAGATGAAATTATAGAAGAGAAAGCAAAATTATGCACTCAATTAGAGAATATGCAGAAAAAAGGATTGTGCCTTGAAATGCTTGCTTTGCAACAGAAAATGAGCATTAAACAGGGCCGAATTTAATATGCAATAATAATATATTCATGTGTGCATCACATTAAAGATTTAATAAGTCCAGGTACTAGTTTAGATTGGATTTAATATGTCCAATCATAGGTTTGAATTATTCTTGCTAATACAATTAAAATATTAATCTAAACAACGATTTTTTGATTTCAAATTACTTTTTACGAAATCTGAATTTTATGTTAAAACACTTAAAAAATTATTATTGTTTCTCTAAACTGATAAAATTAATGGTGGCAAAAAATGCTGTGCATCCTTAGGGCATTTCACCTTAGTCGCTTCGATTGATCTGTAGCGAAAATTGGTATTTTAAGTTTGGTCAAGTTTTTGTGTGTACGTAAAATGTATAAGAATGAAAGAAGTCTCGCGTCGCGCCGCGACCATCAGCCAAGGAAAGGAAAATCTCGCGATGTGATCCGGTGGTATAAATTCCGGTGAAAAAAATCGGAAATTTGCATAAAGCCTGCAGCTAGTCGTCTCGGAGAGGTGGCAAGCCGCGGATAAACGGAACAATCAGCTCCGACAATGAAGGAAAAGCGAGAGAGGCGTCCGCGTCCGGTTCGTTCGAAGGAAAAGCTGCCTACCCTCTGCGGCTTGGAGAGCGTTTCCCGAGCTCCCTGTGGATCCGGTTTTCTCGGTTTAACGTTTGTAAAAGCAGATTATCCACGCCCTGGTCCCGCCCTTCCGCGTAAATACAAGTCCTCACCGATCCGAGTGACAGCTGCAGTGCTTAAAATAGGGGTTCGGTGGTAGCGGCGCAACATGCACCGAACGGTTTTCTGTGCCGCGATAACGCGAGCATGTGCCGTGCCGGATAAATCATCCCCCTGGTTGATTGTCCCCACTTGAACCCTGCCTGATGTTGTTCCTCTCCTTTCGCGACGCGACGCCTGCTACCCGCTGCCCGCTGTTTGCTCTCTTGTCATGCTATGAACGATCAATTGAAAATCGGGAAAATCTGCCCCCGTTGCTGTCCCCGCTGTTGACTTCATTATTACCTCTTGTCCGAGACAATTATGCGACGGGACATGATGCACGGTCGGAATTGTGCCCACCACTTCGCTGCGAGATTCGTGTTTGTGTTCGATGATACTTGGCTGCCATCTTTGCACGCGGATTGCATTCGAATTCGGACTAATGTACGAGTGTACGTACTTTGTATACTGTACACTAGGGATGGGATTAAGTTCATTAACCAAGTTTCATTTCATGGGTTTCGATTACTACTTAAAAGCAATAACAGTTTCAATGATTATACTCGAAAAGTATTCATTGCATACAAGTAGTTTTATCGAACCTCGGAATGAACACTTACAAGTTTCGAAAAGATACTTACAAGTATTTCGATGTTGAAAGTAATCGAAACTTTCACAAGTAGTACTCAAATCTTGGAAATCAGAACTGTATATGTAGTGGGTTTTAAGCAATTTCTTTATTAACTTCGTAACTATTTAAGAATAATATTTACTTGGTTTTATCCTATTTCTTTTTTTATCCATGATATTCCCTGCTTTAGAGAACACTCTTTCTGAAGGTACAGAAGTGGCCATTATACAAAGATAATCACGTGCGATTTTTGATAAAATCGGGTACTTCATTGAATTTTCACGCCAAATTAACAACCAGTCTTCTTTGCGTTCTAAATATTGTGATAATAGATAATTTTCCATTTCTAACACAGCAGACGATGACAAAATAATGATTAGAAAAATCAGAGAATTTCCGGTACGATATTCATAAAAGTTTCGAAACTGTTCGACCAAGATTCGAGTATACTTGCAAGTATTATTTACGTTTACCACAGTACTTGTAAAGGGTTCGAAACTGTCTGGCAAAGGTTGGAGAATACTTGGGAGTGTACTATTTTTTTTTTTTTCGAAGTACTTATAGAGAGTTCGAGTTCCATCAATCGAGGTTCGAACCTATTTGCGAGGTACTTGATCCCATCGCTACTGTACACCCATTGTACCTACTTATTAACCCAGCGTACTGTTTATTAGTATTAGCGTAGTATTATACACAAATACTGTCAACGTACACGTATTATTTGTCTTTTATGGTGAAATCGAGCACGAGTTTTTGCTTCGACGTTAGGTTTTCGAGATCTTAGGCCTTAAGCACAGGTATAAATGTTATCTATCCAGGTCGCCGAACAAAGGTTGTAATATGTATTTAAAGGTTGAGAACGTATCAGAAAGGGGACTTTTGATTGCGTGAGTCTGATGTACACCGCTAATGATATAGCAACGTGTTTCGTCGGCCAGTAACCGGTCTACCTAGCATCGATCGATACGCAGAACAGAAATTATTTCCGTTTCTTTCGGGTTAAGCCGGCAGCCCCGGTAAAAAAAAAAAAACTAGCAGAACTTCCTTAGATGAAGCTTGTACGTATGGTTAAAAAAAAAGTTGCTAATTACAGCAATTTTTCTTCGTCGTTACTGAACATCGTTCGTTAATTCGCGTGAGTAAAGCGTCGTACAAAATAAACAATCGTCGCGCGTCGTAGACCAAGTGATAATTTGTTGCACGCTGTCGAGCCACGAAGTGTCTCGCATTAATTTCCAAATGTTTTGCGCCTTTCGTTTACAGTTTACGTGCCACCCGAGTACTCCGGAACAAAATATGGCCTCGTTTCGAAAAGAACAGAAATTTCGAGCATGAAAGTTGCAAACATTATCGCATGAAAAATACATACAATCGTCCTGGGATAATGAGGATTGAACAGCCTTCGGGAAGAATGATGAAAAGATTCTGCAGAAAATCTATTCGGCCGTCGAACGTGATTTTCGTGGTTCGTGGATGAGCCAAAAATTGAAGGAGGCGGCGCGGCGTGTGATGCGGGACAAATACGAAGGGGGTGGGCTGCGTGGTGTGCAAGATTGCAGATTCGAGAGTGGCAGCCCTCGTGTGCTCCACTTATTAAGTAAAGCTCTTCGAGTATCGGACGTCGCGTCGAGTGGCCGACGCGCGACGGTCGCGTACGCGCGTACCAGCCTGCTGCTCGCTTCTTGCTTCTTATTTCAGCCCCGGTTGTATTAAACTCCAGTGTTAGGTCCATGGCGAAGAGGAACGGGGCGGAACAGCTCGCTTAATTTTCTCGATCCGTTTTATCTCCGGACTGCGGATCTTTATAACACGCCTGTAAAAACCACCGTCGCACAGTGGGCGAAATCCAGATGAAATAGACGAAATTCGATAACTCAGTGAATTCTGCAGTAAATTTTTTTGAAAATTGGTATCTCTAGGTTGTTTCGACCGTATATTTCAAATTTTTAATCAAAATGGTCGACTCAATATGGCGGACCGAAAAATCAAAACTGAGTGGATTTTTTTGAAAATTGATACACAGTAATTAAAAAATGTTTTGGACAAAAGTTTCTCAGTACTTGGTGAGCTACGTGTTCGCATATTCTGAAATCTGAAAAAATGCTTTTTACGTAAAAAAAAAAGTAAAGGTCACCTTGACTTTTTAAAATGGCTCCATATGTTTTGGACGTCATAGGGTTGTTGCTAACGTCGAGACGAATTCAACAGTGTATTACACCATGACCTTGAAATGACCTCAAACTCGAAAATTTTGTGCAAACGTAATTTTAATGAAAAATTATTTCTTACGAAACAAAGCAAGTTACATTAGATGTTCGAACTGCGATCCGCATCTTCTACGATACAGAGCTCCGCTCTTTGTATTAGACTCTTCGTTGTCGCCATAATTAGGGCGTCTCGGTTTATGTTATTACATGCAGTTGTTATGCGATTTTCCGAAGTTCTTGAACATTATTGATTATTGTGTCGTATACAACAGATTGCAGATATCCCCACAGATAAAAATCCAACGGAGAGAGATCCGGAGGACGTGGTGGCCAACGAATTGGACAATACGTTCCCCTATCCAACGATTTCTAAACTTGTTATTAAGATATCCCCTAATTATAATAGCATTGTGGGCAGAACACCCGTCTTGTTGAAGGTACATATCGTTCCTAATGTTCAGTGAAATGTTTTGCAATGAGTGTGGAAGTTTTTCTTCCAAAAAGTTAAGATATCGATTAGCTGTCAAATTTTCTCCGAAGAAATATGGTCCGATTAAGTGACCATTTAAAATACCACACTAAACAAAGTTTTGGAGTTTGAGGTCATCCCAAGGTTATAGTATAATACACTGTTGAATTCGTCTCGACATCAGCAATAATCCTATGACGTCCAAAACGTATGGTGCCATTTTAAAAAGTCAAGGTGACCTTTAGTTTTTTACGTAAAAAGCATTTTTTCAGATTTCAGAATACGCGAACATGTAGCTCACCAAGTACTGAGAAACTTTTGTCTGAAACATTTTTTAATTACACTACCGGAAATGCCTAAAAAATGGTGACATAACTTAACGGACACACCCTGTATATGAATTATTGGGGATGCTGATTTTGAATTTATATTCGAAATCACGGAATTTAAAATCGCTGATGAAACCTGGCGGAATTCAGAAAATGTGTACAAACATCGATAATCTATTGCATACTGAATGAAATGATTTGAATATTGCTAGTCCAATGTGTGTTTTTGTTCCAATGCGTGTAATACTGGTGCGAGATAGTCCAATAATATATTTCGTTCATCAACTGGTATATTTATTTTTAAATATATTTATTTGTTATTAACTTTAAAATGTTATTAACACATGAAATAAACTTAATTCAAGCTATTTTTTTACAACAGATTCACATAAATAGCCTTTCTTGCTTCTGAGTATTCGCACTTACTTAACTGTCTGCATAAAAATACATATAGCATTATATTATTATCTTTTCAATAGGCAAAAAATAGGCAAACGGGGTTTGTTTCATAACTTCAAAAATAAACAAATGATGTGATAGTCTTCTCGGCGCAACGATTCGATCATGTAAGTACAAAAAAGCAAATATTGTGCAAGTTAAATTAAACTTTTAACGTTTCGATCCCTATGTGGATCATTCTCAAGAAAGAAGAAAACTGCGTCTGAAAAAAATTTTTTTTTTTAACAAAAAACTTTATATTATTATAATTTAACTTGCACAATTTGCTTTTTTGTAATTACATGATCGAACCGTTGCGCCGAGAACACTATCACATCATTCGTTTAACAATCATACGATCTCGACAATAGGAAGAATATTTACTTTAAAGATACTTTAAGAAAAAGATTTATCCTAGTTTTCTCCAGGCATAGTGATTAACTCATTTTACTTGTTTTTCATAAACTTTAAGGTATTGTTAAAGACGTGAAATAATTGATTTCGGTCAGTTAAACAAAAGTTAAAAAACGCGTCGCCGCGCGCACAATTCCAAACCCCCAAAAAATTTCATCTTACCCCGCAGCTCTTCCATTCTTCCCGACGCAGAGCTTCGATCAAACGCTTTCATTTTCCGAAGATGAATATACGTATAGTGAATTATAGTTGATCAACATGTTCATTTGCTTGACAAAACCTGACGAAACAGACAGGCTTTCGTTGCCCCGCACTTTTTTCACCCCGGGCCCGGGCGGATTCGCGGATATTTATCCCCGAAGAACGATAGCGATAAAGTATAAGTCGTGAACGCCGAGATCATTCGAGGCCGCGGCCGTGAAACGATCATTCTTGACGAAAGTAACTTCCTCCGCAGCTGTGCAAACGACGCAGAGGATGTTTTACGCCTTGTGATATATCGGTCGCCACCAAGTGTTTAGACTTCGCCGGGAAGCGGAGCAATATTTTCAATCCGGAATGAGCTCGCGAAGGCAAATAAACAATTTTTATGAATCCAACTCGGCTCTTAAGTGCTTCGCGATTCCCGGAATTTCTTCGCTTCTCTACGCAATGATCGTTGCCTGCACACATCGATTTAGAGGCCCAATTAATAAAATCGCTGAACGCGAAAATTAACTTTTGCTGTAAAACGGCCGATTTCTCCACTGACTTATACATGAATTCTTAAACAATTCTTACGCGCGGAGGTTCGAGTGCGGAGATCGAACGCGTGATTAAAAGTGAAATAGTTGCAGTTTGTTTTGCAACCAGCATACTAAATTTTCTCGGTTTGCACGAATGCATTGTAAATTTATTCTTTTAACGGGACAGGATAAAGCAAGGACTCGTTTTAGCCGGATAGTACGCGGGTGGAAATGTTATGCGGAGGATTGAATCTTATTATACTACCGGCTAAGCCGTTGCGCGAGCGGATTGTAAGATTTCCGCATCTGCGGATGAATCTGCGAGATGCACTTAGGCGAGAAGGATCGACGCGATTCAATTTTCTAGACTGTAAAAATAATTATTCTGTTGAACCGAGAGCTGGAATTCTGTTCGCGACCCGTCGCAAGATTATCGATTATGCATTTACAGCGAGCCACGAGCCCGCGGAACGCGGTTGCATGCAAATTTTCAGTAACGGGAGAGTTTAAAGAGAGTTCGGAAATAGTGTTTCAGCTTTCCACGGGAACTGTAACCGTGGGAAAAAAAGAGCCGAAGATATCTCTACACCCTACGTTATAAGTAAAAGAGTTATCCTTGCGTGAAGAAAGTGCTCGGCACATTGTCCGGGAAACGTGCAATCCATAATCGTTCGAGCTGATGCAACTGATTATACATCCCGGTGACCGGTAAAGTGTTGTTTGCCGAGTCCGACCGATACTTGGAACAAATAACACTGGCTGATTATACTTGTCTCCAGACGTCGCCGACGTTTCCTGTCCGCGAAAAATCATCGTTGATCTGACGCCGAAGAGAAATCGTTCCTTTCGACGCCGGACACTTCGCAGCGTATAGGGAATAAGCTGTTAGGCTATGTAAAAGGGCAGGCGGCTGAAAAGCACGAGGTTGACCACCTGCAAACTGCAGTGAGTGCCATTGCACCCCGCCACGGGGGTGCAGCCCGCGGGAGAGAGAGGGAGAGAGAGGGCTATCGCTACAGCTATAGCTGGCGCTGCGTGTTGTAAGACGCAATGCGCAACATTTTGCGGAGGCCCGAGCCGGTTATCGGGGGTATATCTCGCGTGAAACGGCCCGAATCGAAGTGAAAACCGCGATTACACGAGATCCGCTAATTCCACGTGCCACGGGCCACGGGACCAGGAAGGAAACGCCATGTGGACGCGACCACGTGTACCTCGCTCGCTGGGCTCATCAACTTTCTACCCTCGTTAACACTTTGACGATCGAAAGTGTTCTGCTTGAAAAATTTCAGTGCTTCCGAAACAGAGGTGGGCATTATTTGGCGAAAAAAGTATTTAATAGTTTAGATTTTATTTTGCTTAAAGGAAATAGTATTGAACCTCGAAATAAAATATTTCTATTTGAACAACTGAACCTCGAAATAAAATACTTCTATTTATTTGAATAATCTGAACCTCAAAATGAAGTATTTCTATTTTAACAATTTCATCCGCAAAATAAAGTACTTCTATTTCAATAATCTGAAACACAAAGAGTAAAATATTTCTATTTTAATAATCTGAAACACAAAATATAATATTTCATTTTTTGCGTCGTTATACCTAATACTTTCCGAAATCGCACATTACTTATTTAATACTTCTTATTTTAGCAATATAATTGAAAGAAGAGAAATGGTGCTTACTATAAGAAACTATCTAAAGTATGCAGCTATCCGCATACAACAAGGTGCAGCGTTCCAAATTGGAATCTGTTAGGGTGCTCCTTCGAGGACAACTATAAGAAACTATATCATTTGCCACATTTTCGTTTTATTTTTTAGTTTGATTGCTGCTATTACTCCGTATATCCACTTCAGTTCACAGCATGTGTCTACTGAGGTTTCTTGATAAACATACAGTGTATCTTATCACTAGGAAATCTATTGAACGCGAACCATTATCTTAAGCAATAATATTTATAAAATTGAAATTGAAAGTAAAGACAAACTCCAAATATTTTCAATATTCTTCAATTCTTTATTCCTCAATATTCTTCATTCTATCACTGCATCAAATAAAATATTTTATTTTCAAAGTTGTACAGACACTGTAAAATAAATGGGATTATTTACTATGTATTTACTATTTCAAATACTATTTTCCCCAGCTCTGTTCCGGCATGATATTATTTTAACTAACAATAATTATAGAGTATTTAGAGATGAACATACTCGTCGTTGAAAAATGTGGAGACGGAGATCCATTTCCAGAGCTCGGCAAAAATGAATAATAAAAAGCTGAGAAGAATCACGAACATCGTTCTGCGGGTAAAAGTTTCGCTGCAGCCGAGACAGTTTTTCTTTTCCTCGGAAACTTTTTTCTTGTTCCAGGATCATTTTTCTTTCGTTCGTTTTTCTAGGCTAAGGAGGAGTATATCCGCAGTACGAGGTTCCCAAGCAAAATTTGGCACAGTTCAAAGGGCAGACGTCGTCTTTCGACCCGCGAGTGTTCCTGTTCGCCGGGAGAACACGCGAGAACGTTTCCCCTTTTCGCGTGAAACGCGGTGATCATTCCGGCCGAATAGGAGCGCGTCCCTCGCCGCATCGCGCTGATTCGCATCAGATTGCGGAAAGGTTTTCGCAAAAGCGGAACACGCCGCGCCGCGCCGCGGCGGCGTCGCGTCGGCGAAAAATCGTCGGAGAATTGGCAAAGCACCGGTGCTGCCTCTGTGCCCTAGCCAGCCAGTGCAGTGACGAGCAATCGCTAAACCATCGTTTCTTTTTACTCGACATGAATCGATATCGAGCGTTCGCGCCGCAACCCGAACACGTTTCTGCCGGTTGTAAAAAGGAAAGACGCGTGCGGATCGTTCAACATCCCTTGCGAAAACCACCCCCTCCTTTTCAGTTACTCCCTTTGCTTTTTAAACGAGGTCTTTGCGGCAAAAGTTTCCCACGAAGTTTCAACTCGACGCGGACCGGCTGGAAATCGGGAAAACGAAAGATTTTCTTGTTGTTTTCTACTTTTTCTTTTCGTATGATGTGTGCAGTAATGTGCATTCCCTCCTTGGAGTCCCTGTCCACACCGTTACGATGTATTTTTTAAAGATTTATCATTCAATTATATTTTCCCCGATTGTATTTGACTGTGGAACGAGATTCGATGTAAAGAGCCGCGAAGCCACGACTTATTTTTTACCACGTTTTTATTAGCTCGCTTTCCTGTCTGTCTGTCTGCTTGTTTCTCTGTTCGGTACAAATTTTGCAATTGATTTTTAACTAACTTCCGGATGAGCTGGAGACAGAGCTGGAGAAAATAGTATTTGAAATAGTAAATAGTAAATAATCCCACTTATTTTAGTGTCTGTACTATTTTGAAAATAAAATATTTCATTTGTGTGTGTGATGCAGTCATTTTTTAAAATAAAATATTTTACTTGATGCAGTCATTTTTGAAAATAGTGTTTTATTTTAAGAATATTGAAAATATTTGGAGTTTGTCTTTACTTTCAATTTCAATTTTATAAATATTATTGCTCAAAATTATGGTTCGCGTTCAATAGATTTCTGAGTATAAATAGTTTCCTGGTGATAAGATACACTACTGTATGTTTATCAACCTCAGCAGGCACATGCTGTGAACTGAAGTGGATATACGCAGTAATAACAGCAATCAAACAAAAAAATGAAACGAAAATGTGGCAAATGGTATAGTTTCTTATAGTTGTCCTCGAAGGAGCACCCTAACAGATCCAATTTGGAACGTTGCATCTTGTTGTATGCGAGTAGCAGCAGTCTGCAGTCAGCAGTAGTTTCTTATAGTAAGTACCATTTCTCTTCTTTAAATTATTGCTAAAATAAGAAATATTAAATAAGTTATGCGATTTCTCTCTTTCACTCTCTCTCTGAAAGTATTATGTATAACGACGCAAAAAATAAAATATTATATTTTGTGTTTCAGATTATGTATATTAAAATAGAAATATTTTACTCTTTGTGTTTCAGATTATTAAAATAGAAATATTTTATTTTGTGGATGAAATGGTTAAAACAGAAATATTTTATTTTGAGGTTCAGATTGTTCAAATAAATAGAAGTATTTTATTTCGAGGTTCAGTTGTTCAAATAGAAATATTTTATATATATATATTTCGAGGTTCAAATAAAATACTATTTCCTTTAAGCAAAATAAAATTTAAAATATTAAATAGTATTTTAAATACTTTTTCCGCCAAATAATGCCCACCTCTGGCTAGAGACTTGAAATTTGAAACATGGCCAGAACTGGATGACAATGCAATATTTAAAAAAAAATTTTAAAAGCCTATGCGTTTAGGAGATATAAATTATTAATAAAAATTTTACCGTTACACCTCCCCCCGCGTGACGTAGTACGTCATCGCGTTCAGCGTCCCCACTCTACTACGTGATCCCACTCTGACTCATCCCCACTCCACTGACCCGCTTCGCACCGAAGGAGCTCAGTGTGCGTTCGAGCTCCGTGCGACGTTTACAAAGGTACTACGTATTATATTATTATACTATAATGTTTGTTTACCAAGCGAAAGAACAGTTACACCGAGATTCTACGTAGAACCTTTATCTTTGACGCATTACCACGGCGTTTGTTTAGATAAGACACGGTCGCAATACCGCCTGAAATTTATTGCATGTTTCTCTGTTATAATCTCATCTAGATGTTTAAAATTGATTGAAACATTTCACACACACAAGACTAAAAAGCAGAAAATAATTATTTAAATAAAAATAAATTTTTTAAAAATACCACGTTTTTGAAACGGACTAAAAAGTATGAAATATATAATTTAAATAAAAATAAATTTTTAAAAATGGACTAAAAAAGTATAAAAAAGAAAAAAAATTTTCCTAGCCCCATTCAGGTTCCCAATCCCATACAGATTGTGAATTTTTAATAGCTTTGAAATACTTGTAAGATTTAAAACGAAAGACGTGGGGCGCAAGATAATAGTAAGGAGTATAGAGAGTAGCTGCCGTTGAGAAAACTCACACAACAGTTCATGTCATTTGCATTGCAATAAAATTGTTAGTGACTTATGTTAGATGAGCTATTCATAATTATCTATTGCATGCGCCCCACGTTTTTCGTTTTAAATCTTACAAGTATTTCATAGCTATACAAAATTCACAATCTGTATGGGGCTAGAAAAATTATATATATATATATATATATATATATTTTATACTTTTTAGTCCGTTTTTCTTTAATTTATTTTTATTTAAATTATTTTATACTGTTTAGTCTCCGTTTTAAAAACGTGGTATTATTATTTTTATTTAAATAATTTCTATACGGATGTGTGTGTGTGTATACAACAGACCGGTGTCGCACAACATAATTCTCACAATACCAGGCGAGCACTCAAGTGCACTTTCGTTGCAACAATGGCGCTCGTCGTAACTCATTACAACGAAAAAGAGCAAGCCACTTCTCGCGAGGGCTATTTCGCCGTTTATAAAGACAGCGCCGAGGTAAAGGATTGAATCAAGATCACTGTACATGTACACATACTACAGACCATTATTTCCTCACTTATACTAAACAATATTTATCTTGTACAGTTCCTGTTAAGGTTTAAATAAGTGGAAACACAATGTAGTGAAATAGGAAACTATGTAATTTATTATAAAAGTCTACTTCTGCAAACTACACCAGGTACATATGTCCTGCCTATTCCGAGTCTTTCGTCAAACTGAATTCGCGTCTAGCGACTCGATCGTCGCTTCGGCTGCCGATCGTCATTTCGACCACCGATCATCTTTTTTGACCGCCGATCGTCACTTCGAGGTGACGCACACCACCACACACAACTCACAACATTGTAACAACGTTCTTGGATCCTGAGTTTTCATTTCAGGACTGTTTTATTTCAACACTCTCCCTAAAACTCAAAATCCAAAAATTTTCCGCTTCCGCAGTTTCTGGGTTTTTTCCCAAATCGTTTTGTTTGTAGGAGCAAAGGCGACACCCTAACATTTTTGGGTTTGAGCTTTATTTCAACACTCTCCCTAAAGCTCAACATCCAAAAAGATTTACAGTAGATCAGCATTAGTTCTCAATATCTCTCCTACTTATAATTCCTAATTTCTTTACCAAATATAGGAAACGCGGTTTACATAGTGCTTTCGTAAAAATATCAGCTAACTGCTCATCAGTTTTAACATATTTTATATCGATTTCGCTTTTATTGTACAGATCACGTATGAAATGATATTTAACGTCAATATGTTTGCTTCTCTGGTGAAACTCCGGATTTTTTATTAATTTGATCCTCTGCATATTTGGCCTCTCTCTGAAGTTATCTCTTCTTTTAAAGCAATTCCTGCTTAGATGATTTCTTGAACCGCACGTAAAACAGCCAACACAATCTTGCTTCTTGTGCCCTTTCCTGCCACAACCATAGCAAATCATATCTGCATTTTTATTCGTATGATTATTATCACTCGATTTAAACGGTTTCTTTTCAAATCTTGATTTTTGTCACTAACGCTACCGTTTCTTTTTCAGCAGATTGTTCTTCTATCCTCATCTCTTCAGACATCAATCTCGCTGTTAGATTTTCAAGATTTTTCTTTCCTTCCTCAACAGAATCCCACGCACTATGAAAATGGTTGAATCTCTTCGGCAGTGTACATAAAATGCGTGTCACGAGCATTGAACCTGGCACTTTACTACCCAAACTCTTCATTTTTGACGCCAACTGCTCGACTTTTGACAAATTATGTGTAACGTTCTCACTTTCTTCCCACTTAAAATCAAAAAACTGTTTTTGTACCAATGACAGATTTTCCTCCGACTTCATGTCGTACACAGCGTTCAGCTTCGTCCACATTTCCCTGGCAGTTGTGCAGCTTAACAACAAATCCAATGGTTTCTTCTCCACTGTCGTGACAATTAATTTTCTTGCAGCCTTGTCTGCCTTCAAGAACCTCTTCAGTTTTGCTTCGTAATTTTCAACATTTATCTCCGGACGAACTAGCCTGTTTTCGCATACGTCAAGCATATTGTCATCCTCCTCCAACAATGTACGTATGATAAAACGCCATTGCTGCCAATTGTCCTTGTCCCTCAGCTTCTCGATTTTCAGATGTGTACTTTCCATTTTTCCTCACACACTCTGCACTATAACAGTTATATCACTTGCTTTTAATACCCCTTTTTTTCACTAAATTACACTGGGCCCATAACCTGTTAAGGTTTAAATAAGTGGAAACACAATGTAGTGAAATAGGAAACTATGTAATTTATTATAAAAGTCTACTTCTGCAAACTACACCAGGTACATATGTCCTGCCTATTCCGAGTCTTTCGTCAAACTGAATTCGCGTCTAGCGACTCGATCGTCGCTTCGGCTGCCGATCGTCATTTCGACCACCGATCATCTTTTTTTGACCGCCGATCGTCACTTCGAGGTGACGCACACCACCACACACAACTCACAACATTGTAACAACGTTCTTGGATCCTGAGTTTTCATTTCAGGACTGTTTTATTTCAACAGTTCCCACACAAATGAATTGAAAATGAAGAAATATGTAATAACAATAAGCGTAAGAGAGTAAATTGCAGCGTCACCCTTCTGAAATTGGGTTTTGATGTAATGCATCGATACAATCGAAATTCCGAGGTTCCAAGGAGGCAATCTCGCGCGATTAAACCCGATGGTCGGATCCACGTGAAAATTGCCTTCGAAACGCATCGGGACTGTGTGGACGGATCGCTGGGAGAGTTTGAACCCACGGCTAAATGCACTTGAACGCAATTGCATTCGAGGTAAGGGGTCTGCGCGCCGCGCCGCGTCGCGTCGCCGCCAGTTCAGACACTATACGAAGATATTTGGCCATCCGCCAGCGGCCAACCGAAACGAACGAGGTTCACGGTCGAGACTAGAATTCAGAAAGTGCTGGCCGAACTAAATGAAATCTTGCCCGCGAATATGGCCTCCGAACGGCCCTCGCGCGCGCTCTTATGACCGGCCGTTATCGAGAAATGGAGATTCCCCTTGCAACTATTCTATTCTTGCAATACTATTTTTGCAGCACGGCCCCCGGTTTTGGGTTAGATTTAATAACCGCGATTTTTTCTTCCGCCCGTTGAACATTCACACTTGCATTCCTCTTTCATTTCCTTTGGCTCCGCTCCTGTCTAGGAAATGAATTCCTTTCTGTCGCGCTTCGACGGCTATTTTACTTATTCGGAATTGCGTTAGAATTGAAGAGATTCCGATCTCCGTTCGACCTTTGAAATTTCTATCCGAAAATGGCGCACCAGAGCCGGAAGGAAGGTCGATGACTGAATTTAGTTACTCTGTAATTCCATACACTATAGATAATGCGGCTGAAAGTAACCTTCTATAATGGTCCGCATTATCCGCAGAAAGGGCAAGCGGTTGAAGCCACGTTAACTCGATTATCCCTCGCGACGAATACACTTTCCAAGTTTTATTTATCCCGGTAATCCCCTTCGGATGACACCCCATTAACAAATTCGGACATTATTAGAGAAATCGATTGGAAAACCACTAATAGGTTTTCGGTAAGTACGCGATGCACCTTAAACTGCAATTATCCGATTCTTGGAACGAATCAACCCAAAATTACCTTAACTTGGCCACTGACGACCCGTAACGGCCGTAACAGATTTGTCTGATTGCCAGACAATTAGAAAATTTGCTGTACCTTTTTCACATGAAACGTAGCCTAATACGTGCTACGTTCAAATCTGTTTCTAATCCTGAATATCCCCTTCACTGTAGGGCATACGGTACTACCAGGTATGTAAATATGAAACCGGAATTTTTGTATAAAAAATACACGTTTATTGTATGACAATGATGCAAAATATTTTATTCGAAGTATTGCCCATCGGCAGCTACACATTTTTCCCATCTCTCTGACAATTTGTGGATGCCACGCCAAAAAAAACTATTCCTCTTTTGAGGCAAACCAGTCACCGAGTCATTTTCATACATTTTCGTAAGATGTGAAGCGCTGCTCAGCAAGTGCGTGTCCCATCGATGCAAATAAGTAATAATCGGATGGAGCCAAGTCTGGTGAGTAAGCCGCATGCGAAAGTATTTCCCAACTAAACGCCTCAATCGTTTCCTTTACTGGTTTTGCTATGTGTGATGGTGCATTATCATCGAGCAAAATCACTTCGTGTTGCCTTTTTTGATATTCCGGCCGTTTTCCACGCAAAGCTTGATTCAAATCGATCATTTGTTGTCGGTAGCGTTCAGTATTAACGGTTTCGCCAGGTTTTAGCAGCTCATAATAGATCACACCCTTCTGATCCCACCAAACACAGAGCATTGTCTTCCGTCCATAGCGATTTGGCCTTGCAGTCGATGTCGATGGTTCGCCTGGAGTTACCCATGATCTCTTACGCTTAGGATTCTCGAAATATATCCACTTCTCATCGCCAGTCACAATTCGATGGAGAAATCACTTTATTTTGTACCTGGCGAGCAGCATTTCACAAGTGGTTTTTCGGTTTTCCTGCTGTCTTTCATTCAGTTCATGTGGAACCCATTTTCCCATCTTGTGAATCTTTCCCATGGCTTTCAAACGTATGGAGACGGCTCCTCGTGTCACATTTAATTGATCCGCGAGTTGTTGTTGCGTTTGAGCGTCATCCTCATCCAACAATGCTTGCAAATCGCTGTCTTCAAACTTTTCCGGAGGTCTTCCACGTTCTTCGTTTGTCACATCAAAATCGCCATTTTTGAATTTATTAAACCACTCAAAGCAATGTGATTTACCAAGAGCATGCTCACCGTAAGCTTCGACAAACATTCGATGCGATTCTGCAGCAGTTTTCTTGAAATGGAAACAGAAAATAAATGCTGTCCGCATATCGTAGTTTCCAGGCACAAAATTCGACATGTTTAACGTTATTAAAAACCATGCTGTTGTATGAAACTTGTATGGTTGTCAGTTGAAAATCTTTACCAGATGTCAAAACAAGAAAATGGCGTCAATGACGCGGTTTGACGGTAACTACATTGACAGCTAGAGCCACCTATGGGCAAATTCCGGTTTCATATTTACATACCTGGTAGATACAATTCGGGTACGCGAAAGTCATAAATTTTCGGGTTTCCGACCCTACTTCCACTTCGGCAATCGCGACTTTTCAGTTTTCGGGTCCCCAGTCATCCCCACCCGATTCGAACCGGAGGCTCGGGTACTTTGAAAGGTCTCGCTGAAGTTTGCGCAGGATTATTACTCGAACAAGGATAAAACAGGGTACATACTGTCTTAAACAGCCTAGCGTGGAGGCTCGCATCGCGAAGCTATCCGCAATAATTGGATGCACTAACGACTGCACAGGCGGTTACACCAGCACCCGACGAAAACACTCTGCTAGCTTAGGGTACGTCGCGTCGTTGCAGCGGCGAGGCGTTCCTTAAATCACCGTAACTCCTACCGCATTGTTTGCGCTCAATGAAAGAACGGGAACGCGACGGTGCTGAACCTACACCAATCCTTACATCCTTTCTCTCTTCTTTCTCTCTTTCTCGTCTCTCCTAAAGTGCGGAACCAACCCCCGAAGGGACTCGAGGGACATCGGGCAAAAGGGATCCGGTACATCGACCCTCGAACACGTGGCACCACAAATTCGAGCCTGTTTCTCCTCTCGCAACCATATGCGGCCGCACTCTCCTAGCTGCACTCCGTTTAGAAGTGCACTTCATTGCCAGCCGAGCACCGACGGGTGGTTATTTCAAGACGAACCCCCTGAAAAAAATGTCGAGAATTGACTGACTCTCTCTCTCTCTCTTTCTCTCTCTTGCTCTCCCTCCTTTAGCGTCGTTCTGTCTCCCTCCATTTCCCTCCGTCTCACTCCTGTTCTTTTGTCTAACGCCGACCATGCTGACTCAGCCAGAGCTCAGACTGCCAATACGGATTCTGCAGCTCCTTGGTCCACAATGTCCGAGACACTGCGAAAATTTCTGCATCGATTGTTGTGCAAAAATCTGGAGTCGGTCTCACAGTCGAATGTGAATTCTTCTTAATTCGTACCACTTGCTAGTACACATACACTCCCGGACAAAAAGATAGCACATCGTCCATTTTTTCTCATTTGGTAGAATAAACTGAAGAAAATTAGTATTTTACAGGGTGACAAGAAATAACGGAGTTAAACATTTCTTATTATAATTCTGTCAAATCGACAAATTTTGAAAAACCAAATAATAACAACGATAACATAGACTGTTAGTATTCATATGTTTGGCCTCTAAAGTCGACCACACACTGTACTCCATCGAGTTGAGATCCGGTAAGTACTAGTACCAGTGAAGTAAGAAATAACTCCGTTATTTCTTGTGACCCTGTAATATGTCAACATATTCTGACATGCCTCTATGTATAATAATTTGCTTTATTTCAGACTTACAGCTAAGAAATGTGACTTGGTTTACATTAACCTATCTGTACAAAGCTATCTTATTTCACACATTCGGTCCATACCTTCTCTCGTTTATTTCTATGTCTCACACATTCATTCCTACCCTGTCCTACTCTTTTGGTATCCTAATTATCACTAACCCACTTAATTCTATACTTATTGCTTCCCTTCCCATTCCCTATCCTTTACATGCCTCTATGTATAATGTACTGCATATCATCGACAATATTTATACTTCAACAGAATTCTAGAAATGAAAACGTAAATACGTATTGTCGTTCGCAAGTGGGACAAAATGATAGCACGTGTAGTAAATCTATACGCTTTCCAGTTACACTGAAGCTCGCGAATTGCGTACATCAACCTCGGCACATAGTTAATAAAGTCCGTGATATTATCTTGTGTTGTATATTTGTTTAAAAAAGGCAAAATATTATTAAAAATGGGTCGCGGAAAGAGATTGAACGCGTGTGAAATTAACACTATAATAAAATTGGAAGAAGAACAATATTCAGTGACAAAAATAGCAAAAATTATGAAATGAAATCGAAAAGTAATAATGAATTTCTTGAAAAATCCGGAAAACTATAGTAATAAGAAGAGTTCTGGACGTCCGCAAAGTCTAAGTGCCCGGGAACGTCGTGCAATACTAAGAGCAGCATCCAACTCTAAGATGACTGCAAGGCAAATTGCTCAGTGTTGGTGTAGACACTAATATAAGGAATGCGAGACGTGTTTTACAAAAATGCAAATACATACAACGAAGAAAATTAAAGAAAAAGCGTTGATTAACTGTGCAACATAAGAATAATCGGTTACACTTTGCGGAAAAGAATATTCATACGCGAAAGAAATGGCGAAGAATAATATTTACGGATGAAAAGAAGTTTAACTTAGATGGATCTGATGGTCTGAGTTACTATTTTCATGATATGCGAAAAGAGGAACAGTTTTTGAGTCGTCGGCAAATGGGAAGTGGTAGTGTGATGATTTGGTGTGGTATCGGGTACTATGGTAAAATGGAAATCAAATTTATAACAGGAAAAATGAATAACAAAATGTATTTGGAAATGATTAAAGAACAAATAAACACGTACGCGACCAAAATTGCTGAAGAGAAGTATACTTTTCAGCAGGATAGTGCCGCAGTACACACTGCAAAAATAGTAAAAGAGTACTTTTCTCGAGAAAAAATTCGCGTTTTAGATTGGCCAGCAAGATCACCCGACCTCAACTTTATTGAAAATTGTTGGGGAAATCTTGACCGACCTGTATATAGAAATGGCAGACAATTTGGAAATATTGCCGAATCAAAAAAATGTATTCAAGATGAGTGCGAGCAATTAGAGCAAAAAACCATTAAAAAACTCTATGAATCTTTGCCAAAGAGAATGATGGCTGTTATTAAATGTAAAGGAGGAGCCACAAAATATTAAGCATTAATTATCATTCGTTGATTTACTGTTATACATAATTTTAAGTTAAGTATGCTATCATTTCGTCACACCAAATTTCTTTAAAAATTCTTTTTTTTTTTTAAATAAAATTGTATAGACAATTTCATTTGTGTCTGTTTATAGAGATATTTTGCAAGAATATGTAAAAATAAAACCTTGGTTGTAAAATGTTAAATAAATAAATATTACGTAATTTTAAAGTGTGCTATCTTTTTGTCCCGGAGTGTAAGCGATACTACATCTTACTACAATTACCTACATTGTCAGAAATTTGTTTACACGCATGAATCACTCAATTAGAGTTTCCTTCTCGAAATCTTCCAACGGGAAACAACGGGCAATTAATTAGTGACGGCGGAGCTTTTTGCAGATGCATTTTTCCCGCATCGTCTGCGTGTAAGACGAACTCTCGGCTCGCGGAGATTACTGTTGAGAAAGAGGAGAAGAAGAAAAAAAAAAGGAGGAAGAGGGAAACAGAGTTCGGTCGTGGGAGTGCACGAGCTGTGAGAATCCGAGCTCTCTGAATGCTCGGTGATTTTCTTCTTGTGTGCTAATTCAAGGTTTTGCTCCGGTGAACGAGTTACTAGTCGATCCCTGAACGGTGACCGTGTGTGCCCTCGTGACTCCGGCTTCGCCAGGCAAGACCTCTCCCTCTCGCCATTTTTCCCTGTTGCCTGTCTTAGCAGAGCAAACAATGTTCCCGATGTTGCAACGAATTAATTTTATTTTTTTTTATCTTTTTACTGCATAAACGCGCAAAACCATAAAAATCCGTAGTCTAATTATTTAAATAAAAAGAAATTTTTAATATACCACGTTTTTAAGGCGGACTAAAAAGTATAAAATCATTTTTCCAAACCCCATACAGACAGTTCCGAAAATTTGTGATTGCCAATTTTGAACAGCTATGAAAATAATACATGTAAGATTTAAAACGAAAAACGCGGGGCGCCGGACGCAGGATAATACTCAGAGAAAACTCGCACAACAGTTCATACTGTTCATACTGACACATCGAAGCGACGAGCGGACTACCCTTATAAATCACGTAATTATTTATACTTATAATTATTTCATACTTTTTAGTGCATTTTTTTAATACGTTTTTTCTCAAAGTCGATTTAATTTTTATTTATAAAATCTTTTTATTTCGCACTTTTTAGTGGAACGAGCAGAATTTTTAGAACACCGTAGGATGGTTTTTCGGTCTTATTGGTTATTTGAAATAAAAACCGCAAAGAATGAAAAAATGCAAAATTTGTTTTCACGGGACCAATCGGGAGACATACTCTACAATCTACAAGATGCATAAGTTTTCGTTCCCCGATTGGTCCATCCATCTCGACGTATATAATCGGTGAACATATGATACATAGAAAAAAAAAAATAAAAACAAAGGGACATACAGATCGAATTGAGTAACCTAGTAACCTCCTCCTTTTTCGAAGAGGTTAAAAATGAGTAGTACTAGTGATGAGGAGGACTTCGTTATGTTGTGGTACCGGCATGGTTTTATACTAATTGTAATTGAAAGAACTAATTATAACAATTTTATCCATTGAATTAATTATATATATAAATAAGTTAAAGAATTAGTTAAAATCTAAATGATATTCAATTTTTGACCATTTTAATAATAATCTCCTATCTTTACATTGATTAGCAATATTTATTCCATTATTTTTATTTATATATAACTTATCATATTGACTATACCCCTCACGTTTAAGAATATTTTGATTTTTAACCCTTTCGCTACTACCGACGAGATATCTCGCGCCTCGGTACCTCCCGATAAACGCTTTTCTCGATAAAAAAGATAATAAATAAATAATAACCTATGTAACCTAAATCAAGGTATAAATGACATGAACTGCAGAAACTGTACTCCGCACGATTTTCCAACTTCGCTTCCGATCGCACGCGATTAGAATCGAGGCGATTTCAGTCGACCACGAATCGACCCGTGTGCGGCTCTCCATTCATTTGCATTGGAAGTGACGTGGAGGGGAGAGTCGCATGCGACTGGAATCGCGTCGACCAAATCGCCGATCGACCCGTCTGTGGACGGCCTTAATTATTCACGAAAAACCGAGCTGACAACCGCAGTGTACTATATTGACCGTGGTCGGAGTAACTTCTTCCCGTTCGATGCCACAATTTTCGATAATGTCCTGCGTTGCGCTTCACACTTATTAAGACGCATTCGCGCAAATGGCAGTGTACTGTTGATCCGACGGAGGAACAGAAGATTCTGAAAAATTTCCTAGTACCTATACTTGACATCAGTATTTTATAATCCAGTATTAATATTCTTATGTATAAACCTTACGGTTCAAACGATACAGCCTTTCAAAGGTAGGACAGACAGCGTGAGCTTAGTACATATGTAATAGGGTTCCCTAAGCAGCCCTAACCCATTGTCATCCAGTTCTGAGCTACGTTTAAAGGTTCCAGAGTCTCCAGCTCATCGGGAAGATAGTTTAAAATCAATTGCAAAATTTGTACCGAACAGGCAAACAGACAGACAAGAAAGCGAGTTGATATTACATTATCATCCAGTTCTGAGCTATGTTTAAAGCAGTCCTGGCCAACATGCGGCTCGCCGCGCCGGGCCGATTTTACATTTCTATTGAAACTTTTGTTTCTCTCGTTGTATGTATACGAAAAATATTAAATAAATGGAGTGTCATTGTTATAATGCGCGAGTGCTTTGATATAATTGAGTCATACAGTGCAACAATGAAATGAAACAAATTTTTGCGTCTACATCAAAAATTAATTTCTACAATACTTATATTACATCCGAGAGAGATATTCCAACTTAAGATAATTTGCACAACGGGTTGGAAGTGCTTTTGGATCAACATACGTTTGTGAAACATTTTTTTCGAAGATGAAATTTACAAAGAGTTCACCCCACGTGCTTTATTAACTGATGCCAATTTAGAAAACCAGCTAACAAAAGATCGGCAACGTCGAAAATAAATATAGATTTACAAAAGGACAAACAAATATCTCATTAATTATGAGACACTCGAGAGTTAATTATATTGAATCATAGTATACGTATAACAATAAAGTTTTATTCATTTTGTATTGGTATTACATTTTTTAAAAGCATGCTTATCAAAGTGGCCCGTGAAACCATTTGAGTTGGCCAGGCCTGGTTTAAAGGTTCCAGTCTCTAGCTCATCGGGAAGTTAGTTTAAAATCGAATTAAGAATTAATAAAAACATGGAAAACATCAGTCTGGTTTGCGGCTCGGCAGTGTTAATCGTGTGAAATCCATTATGAACGCGAGATGCGTTGAAAGTTCATCGAACAATCGTTTACAACGGGGCGTTTGTGTGCGTGTACCTCGGTGCACAGCGTTAAATGGGACGCGAATTTGTAAGCATCGCGTGCCCTGCGCGCAAGGGAAGGAAGCCCTTTCAAGGGAAATCCTACAGGGGATCGAAGGGAGGAAACGCGGCACGCTATCATTTTTACACCACTGACTCCGTGAGTCACGTGCAACCCCGAGCGTTTACTGACGTTCGAACCATTGTTTAATCCCAGTTAACGTCGCCTTTATGCAATGCTTTTTGCCTTTCGAAACGTCAGTGACTCCATTGTATGCACCCCTCGATTGTTCGTCACTTTTAATAATCTTCGGCCTTCGTTAATCCAATGAAAATTCACATTGCACAAATGGATAATAACTACAACAATTTTTAAAATCCTTTTTCGAATCCGTGTTAAGTTGGAAGTCTCGCTGCTCGAAAGCCTTCCAGGATTTTTCCGAATTCCTTTGTCGAAAGAATTCCGAGCATTTCCATTAGGAAAAGTCCTGGCCACGGTCCGGTTGTTACCGCATACTTCTCGCACGAAAATCAGATCTGGCATCGCGTTCCGCCTGTTCCCCGCGACCGATCGATGCGATTAACTCGCGGTATGTATAGAACGGTTATTGCACTTTGTTCAATTGGAATTAGTTCATCGCTCTCATGGCTGCGCTCGCGACCTCGCGAGAACTGCAACATCGCGGCCGGCGGCGCGGCGATGCAAGTCGAGTAAAAGTGAAATAAAAACCGGAAGGCGATCGAGTGTAAAGGCGAGCCGCATCGGTGCCCTCGGGCTGCACCGTTTCGAGTTTCCTTCCGAACCGCGCGCGTGCATACGACAATTCAGAAAATTTGTATTTTCCATAAAAATGCACAATCTATAATTGTGATATAATATTAAACTGTTTTAGCGTGTCGACTGCTTTCCCGATAAATGCAGTTTCGCCAGAACTCGAGGTGTCGCGAGCGAAGAAATATTTACCCGGACGTTTCCGGGAGACATTTTACGAAAGATGGCGTGAGCAAATTTCATCGGCGGCCTGAATGCACCCTAATTACAACTGTGAAAGGTACTTTACATGGGGTGTCCCAAGGGCGCATGGAAGAGTTAAATGGCGGAAGATTGCGGTTCAATTCGAGGCGGCCCATTTCACAGCCTTGGTAGGATCCTGCTTTGCCACGTCACGATGACAAACTGCTAGCAGCCTGCAGGATGCACGGTTGACCATACAGAAACTGAAAGTTCTGCTTCGTGTTCCGTAGCGTGCGTGCTCGTGCGTCGCGCCGCGCCGCGTCCTCCAAGCCAAAAAATGATCGCAAGAAACATAATTAACGTTGCGCCGCACAGTGGTCCGGATCGAAGAAGTTGGTGTCATTTAGCTAAAAAGTCAACTTTCTCATATCGATATTTCTAACAAATTTGTATTACTTCCTAAATGTCAATTTAGTTAGTTTACCAAGAGAATTGTAATTAGGACGAACACTCTTAAAGGTAGATCTTTAGAGATAGTACTTTTCACCGAGAAAATTGCTTCACTTCTTCGAGGTGCCCTGATCACACCACTTAATATTTCTTTTTTTTTTTTCGTTTACGATGAAGTGCACTCTTCTGTGTTACAAAATTAACATCAACACTAAAAGTTATTGTTCACAGTATGTTAAAAATTAATATTCAATCAAATAAAAAAATTGGCCAAATTTTTTACATTTGACAAGGAATATCTAGAGAACCCCGGAAAGTCACGTTTTCTAACGAATTGGATCATTTTCAGCATTCTTTCCCGTATATAATCATGCAAGAATATTATCCAACCTCCTCCGACTTTGCAAGTTATCATTGTTCAAAGCCGTCAATGTTACTTCGCGACGAGTTTCGGTTGCGTAAAACAGGCTCGTATGAATGATGAAATGTCTCCCATATACGAAGGTTTTTGCAATAACATTATAAGAGATAAATAGAGTAAAGATATATATTTAAATTAACTTCGATAGTCACTTTTATTTAAAATAATATAACGAAACCAATGATGAGAGTTTCTTAGCATTCCCGCTGCATTTATTTCTATCTTTGGAATCTTGTGCAGATCTTGGCATCTTGTTCGAAAACTCTTTGAGATTATAGTTAACATCTGACCCGTACATGTGACAATTACAGTCAGCGGCAATATTAAGTGGACACCCTTAAAAATCGCATAACTTTTTAAAAATTGCTTGAAAGTTAATTACTTGAATTTTTGAAAGATGTTAGACCGGCTAGTTCGCTAGAGAATAAGTAAACAAAAATTTATTTCTTTTTTTAAGATTGCAATTGGTCGGAATCATACAAAATTTTTAAAATTATATTTTGTCAACTTTTTTATCTGAGCCTGTAACGATAATTTAAAAAATGCGTTTTGTAGATTTCGGTTACTTATATGCATACTGAAAATTTCATCGAAATTGGTCAACGTTGCAATGAGCACATACTTTTAAAGATGGACTGAAAAGTCGCAGATTTTCAACCTTTCCAGGGCATTCCGCCCTTACGTGATCATCTTTAAACGTTTGTAGCTCATTGCAATGTTGACCGATTTCGATGAAATTTTCAGTATGCATATAAGTTACCGAAATCTACAAAACGCATTTTTTAAATTATCGTTACAGGCTCACATAAAAAAGTTGACAAAATATAATTTTTAAAATTTTGTATGATTGCTATCAATTGCAATCATAATAAATTTTTGCTTACTCTGGCGAACTAGTCGGTCTAGCATCTTTAAAAAATTCAAGTCCTTTGGTCCAATTTTTAAAAAGTTATGCGATTTTTAAGAGTGTCCATTTAATATTGCCGCTGACTGTAAGATTAACATGTAAAAGAAATCCTAAAATACTGAATCCTGAGGTGGTAGAGTTATTAATTAACTAATGTTCATAATGATGATCATCATAGATCATCACGAAAGACAAATTATGGAATGTTTATTTTATTAGCTTACTTTTTTATTTGTGGTAATATTGACTAAATATAATGTTAGTACTATTTCATTCGCAATATGTATTTAAAATATTTCTTTTTTTTACGCAGGAAAGCATTCTTTTATGTGTTAAGGATTAAGACTAACACTAAAAATTATTGTTCACAACAGGTCAAAAAAGGTTGAATGACTACATTTGAACAATTCATTTTTTAATAAAAAATATCAACGAAAAGTTAGTAAAAATTATTGTTTAACAAATGCAACAAATTTTTAATTATCTCTAGGTAAGAATTACGATTTTTTAAATATTTTTGGTGAAAATTTCATTGCGATATCTCTAATAGATCAAAAGTTATAGCAAAATTACACCAACTTCTTCGATCCGGACCACTGTGGGCCGACGCAGCTCGAGTTCCGACAACGTGTGGTAGAAACGTTCGTGTAAAAGTAAATACACACCAACAATTTATTGGGAAAATGAAAACGCGCTGGCACACCTGTTGCGCCTAGCTTAATTGTTCGAATCAAGAAACTGCGAACTGGCTCGTTCGCACATATTTCATAATTTTTGTCGACTATAATATATTTACAGGCTGTCCCCCCCACGTAACTGTCCGATAAATGATTTCAGCGCATTGGTTCGATCAATTGTTAAATATCACCACTATTTGCAAATTTTCGCAATATCTTTATTTCAACGTTTCGATCTTATTTTAGATCATTATCAAGAAAATTTTTAAGARAACATTTKTSWTSGAAAATCTTGTKAGTAACARTTTACG
>CM052319.1:13945732-14067003 GCA_028455605.1 Lasioglossum malachurum
CATAAWRAAWSWTTYWTTATGTCGAWSGYRAATTGWYACTMACAAGATTTTCSATGAMAMAWGTTYTCTTAAAAATTTTCTTGATAATGATCTAAAATAAGATCGAAACGTTGAAATAAAGATATTGCGAAAATTTGCAAATAGTGGTGATATTTAACAATTGATCGAACCAGTGCGCTGAAATCATTGAAAATCTTGTTAGTAACAATTTACGATCGACATAAAGAAAAATTTGTCCGGTAAATGTTCCGGCAGCCAGATAAAGGAATATTTGCAACGCCTGGTTCCAGGCTACGAAATGAAACGATTTCAGCAGAAATGCGAAAAATTTGAAACCTTTTATTAGCGGTTTCCGTGCCGATGTATTGTGGTAAGACGGCGCCCGGTGTTTAACATCGAATTACCTAATTGATACGGGGAGAGTATCGTGTTTCTTTCATTCATTAAATCCAATTTCGCTTTGTGCAGGCTGTGTGCCAGGAGGAGGTTGGCCCACAAAGTCCAATTTGGCATACGGAGGGAAAGAGAAAGAGAGGAAACGAGAGAGAGAGAGAGAGAAAGATATCTTGTCTCGAGTGTTCTTACGGTCGCAGGACGACTCTGCACGAGTTTCCGTGTGGTCAACTCGTTAAATTAAGTTTCAGAGCGGATCAGGTCTCCGTGCTCAACACGGCACAAAGAAACACCGAGACCGAGACGTTTCCTGGTGAAGCTCTCGAAATTCGACTAGATGCCGCTGTGGAATTAACCAGGCAATGGTGGTTCTACATTCCGCTGGCACGAGGACCAGTTTAAAAAGGAAATTATACTTTCTAATTATCGCTTTTCCATTCTAACAGTCCCTTACTGCGGGAAAAACTTCTTAATTGGGCACACCTGTAGCATACTTAATCCACGGACGATGTCCGTTCCGCTCGGATAGAAGTTTATTTAAAGTATCTGAATAAATGGTTCCTTGTTCTTCCAAACTTTTTCGCTCTCAGATTATCAATTCTTTGAAGATGTCCATTCCATTCTGTTATCCCACGAATTTTCTGTACGGTTTCCTAAATGGGCGTGGCTTCTTTGCTCCCGAGTAGAAAAGGGCAAGCGGCAGCCATTCAAGGGAAAATCTACGTTGGGGCAACGGTACCCTAGAAGAGGCGCGGATCACCGGCACCCGCGGAACTCTCTCGCTACGTAAGTAACCAGCGAGCAACGTATTAACGCAGAAGGAGCTGTAATGGCCCAGTTGCAAGGTCGTAAAGAGGTCGTTAACAGGAAAGCGGCTTCTCGAAAGTGTTCTGGCAAAAGCGTACGATTAATTACGCAAGCCGAAGAGGCTCTGGGGCTGCTATGGTTATCGAGCCGAGTCGCAACAATGCTCGCTTTTACCTCGGGCCGCGAGGTTTGCAACGTTGCCCGCTTTTACCGAGTTTCCTGTCTTCAACCTGGCGAAGTGTCTGCCGGTCGGTCGGTCTGTCTGTCTGTCTGTCGGTCGTCTCGTTCCTTTTGCCCTACGAGGGCCGAGGATGCCTAGCTTCTCCGCGAACTTGGCACGCAGCTCTCCCTACTCTCTCTCTCTCTTCGTCTCTATTCCCTTCTCCACCAGCTGTCCCTCTTTCTATGTATGTGTCTCTTTCCCGCGGACCCTCCCATTCTCCGCTGACCTTCTACCACCACTTTTCGAGAGGCGTCGCTCGACGTTTCGTTTCCTTCGAGACTCACCGATGGGAAAACACGCGTACGACACACAAACGTCCACCCTACAAATTGCTCGGTCAAGAACGCCGCGTCGATTCGCTACCCGCGAGCTTAACGTTCCACGAACGCTAATCCCTCGCCCGACAGGAAATACCTGTCCGACCTGGGACACCGCGACCGATAGGTGTTCATTGAACACCTCAGCAAACACGTTTCTGCTCTTCTTCCACTGATTGTTGCACTCTGAAACTCTGAACAGTGCGTCGCGTCGCGTCGGTTTTGCAACGCGCATACTCGATAGGTCCACTGCTGAGACAAAATTCTTAACTCCGACTCCGACTCCGACGCTCCAAATTGAAAAAATATGTACTCAAAATAATTAAGAGTTGTAATAAAACTGAATAAATAGTCGAAATATTGTATTAAAGTCTAAGAATATGGAACAGATAACTCTGATACAACACAACACTTGTTTGTTACTTTCTCACTTTCAGGAAATAGTTCGAAAATACTACTACCATAACTTTAACTGTTTCTCCTCTACATACATACACAATACGTCTATACTGTAGATCGAATATTAGCTAAATCTATTAATGCTTTATAAACAAAAGAGCCAGAGTTGGAGTCGGAGTCGATATACTTTTTTCCGACTCTGACTTCGCCTCCGAGAGTCGATGTATAGCTTTTTCTTACTACGGCTACGAATCCAGTGATCAGCAATTACTCCCAAATTCCGACTCCGACTCCACGACTCCAACTCCGACTCCGAAGCCATGGGGTTGAGACTTTGGTGGTACTTTCTAATGAATCACCTGTTTGTAATCTTGCAATGATTCATTATCCACGACCGTTATTTACTACGTTCTATTGCCAATAACACCGTCCAACAAATTTCAACTTTTTTTATGATTTCAATATACTGTTGGGTCCTTCTTATAGAGTTTTCTGCGCTGATTTCGAATCTATCCTTAATTTTTCTCCTATGCGAACAGTTTTTGAAAAACGTGGCTCTGAAAAAAAGAACATGTTTTTAAACTTTAAACAATTATTGTGATGTTATTATAAAAGATATTGAATTGTTCTTTACAGCAAAAGATTCTGTAGACTTGCCCGAATACAGTGTGATATATAAATATTAATACATTATGATTGTTTAAACATGTTTAATCTTTCGCTGTAAAGAACAATTTAATATCTTTTATAATAACATCACAATATTTGTTAAACATGTTTAAACAATTATAATGTATTAATATTATATATCACTGGATTCGGGAAAGTCTCCAGAATCTTTTGCTGTAAAGAACAATTCAATATCTTTTATAATAACATCACAATATTTGTTTAAAGTTGAAAAATGTGTTTTTTTTCAAAGCCATGTTTTTCGAATACTGTGCGTATAGGAGAAAAATTAAGGACAGATTCGGAATCAGCGCAAAAAAACTCTATAAGAAGGACCCAACGGTATATTGAAATCAAATTTGGCGTTCGACAGTGCAATTAAACAGAGTAGATTAAAGAGCATCCTCGACGCTACACCGGGACCTATGGGAATTGTTTAATTAAAATTAAGCGTTCCTTTCACTTCTGTCCCATTTGTTTAACAACCGCGACGCATCATTCCAATTTGAACAATCGCCATCGGTCTCCTTGACCCCGGGACTACCGATTGTTTTCAATCCTGGTTGCATTGTGCCAACAACACTGTGATCAAGTATAATCTAACCCGGAGAAGCTTTATCCTAGGTCGAAATTGTCTTACGAAAAGAAAGAAATCCAGCTGAAAATATTTAGCCGACTTAAAGCATTAAGATTGATATGTATCGAAGAGCGACCTCCGGTCGAGTGAAGACATTATCCCCCTTCGGAAATGAGTATGCAGGTAAAGCAGCCTCCTCTTCGACTCTCCAGGGTTAATTGGGGTTCGTCGGGATTCGGGGAATCACGGGGTTGGTTAATGAGGGTTCGCGCTCTTGGCGTAACGAGCCCGGGGCGAAACTGTTACGGTTTTAATGTCCTTTCGCAGTCGTGCTCAGGTAACCGAGAATTTCCGTTGCTGATGGAGACCTTGAGAGCGTGTGTATAGACATTGCGCAACCCGCCTGCAACTACGACTGCTGACGTAGGCAGTCCATTCACCTGGGGGATTTTCACTTTTCATGCGTTCCGTCCCGTCCCGGTGTGGTCATCGCCGGAACAGATCCACACTCCGACGATCACGCTATGGAAAATTAGGGGGTTGTGCTTGAGGGAGACGCGAACCGTTAGCGAACGTGATACGTACCATATGTACCTCGCTAGACACTCGCTTGAATTCGCAACCGGAGCCGGAAGTGAAATTTTTGTTTGAAAGTTTATAACGTTGTAGAGTTGTGTGTACATTGTATAAATAAATTTAAAAAGTTCTCGAGTTGTTCTACGCATCTCAGTGCTCGCGTAGGTCGCGCAAAAATGCTGAAAAAATCGTGCAGAATGGAGAGTAAAATTTCCTAGCGGTGACTAAACCGGACCCGCGAGCCACGAGAGAGCGAGCAATGACTCGATTCAAAGGAATCCTTTCAAGCCTCGATAGAGAGACCCCGTGTGTCTCGGCGGGCACGATGAGACCGTTACATGGAAACCGACCGGACAGTGGATACCGAGAAATACCACACCGTCGCGACGGTTGAAACGCGAAAAACGCGGACGAAAATCGTTTTTCTGACTGAACGAAAAATGTAAAATTGTATTATGAACTCGTTAGTAGATAAATGAGGCATCATTTTCTGCATTTCATTTTCCAAAATTCCATATCTATATCGCGCAATTAAATGCTGAACTTCCATAAAAATTCATAAGCTTAGCTTCTCCTGAATTTTTTAGTACATGCAAGTTTGCATGCACTTAACTGAAAGCGTGTTTCAAGACGAAAATAATAAGCATGGATTTCATTTGCTTTTGTTGTATATAGCACCTATAAACATTGATGAAACAGAGAGTAATTTTCAAGTCTTTTTTCCACTTAAATTGAGTTATAAACCGATCGGTGTCGATTGGTGCATTAAAAATTTATACACGTTATTGGTAGACATGTGTACAATGAAACTAAAAAGATCCGCAGTCTAATAATAAGGCAATAATGGGCAAAGGATGCTTGGTATTGTGGTATTGTTGTTGGAGCGCCGATTGGCAATTGTTTAGAGACGGAAAGAGCGAAAAGGAAAAGAGATTGATGGTTTGTTTTTTGATTTTCGATTGTTATGGACCAACCATATTTCTCATTCTTATTTCACACGTTGTGTTGAAGAGGATACCATATATCAAATTTTATGAATCCACAAACACAGGAAATTTTATTTTAAATAATAAATAAACGTGTGATTTTAATTGCAAATAATAACTAAACTTTTTATTTAAATAAATTATTATTTCTTATTTTCAAATAAAAGATTATTTATTATTTGGATTGAGGTGGAAATCAAATAAATATTTTTTGGTCTTCTCTTATTTCTTGTATTTTGTATATGCAATGAACACGTGCGTGTTTTTTGTCTGCTATAGCAACCTTTTGGGATGACTATGGGATATGGTGCGGCGATTAACATTAAGTAAATCATACAGAATTTAGTATATAATAACTTAAAAATATACCATTATTAATAATAAAACAAATAATAATATGTACGCCCAAGTTCGAGAAAACCGTTTCTAAAAAACCTTATATAACTTTTATGGGTTTGGAATTAAACAAAATCTGATTATTAATTTGAATTGAGCACCTCAAAATCTATAAAACTGTACCATTTTTATTAATTTAAACTTAGGAATAGCTTCAGAAATGATTTTTGTCCGCGTTTTTCGCGTTTCAAGCCACTGTGCGTCGCGTCGGGATCGATGCAGATTTTCGACCGGGAAATAATATATCGTTCGCGAGCCGCGTCCGTGTCTCCTCCGTCCAAGTTCCGCGAAACATTTTCCCTACTTTTCCGATAAATTGACTCTTGGTAGTTCGCCAATCGTTTTCGCTGGTCCGCCAGTCTCCTTCGCTGCATACCGATGCAGAGATTGCAGTAATCGCGAGGATGCGCCCGGTAAGATCGTCTCCGAGAACCTATTGGCGAAGCCCGTTCGCTTCTCCTCTTTTCAAACCCGATCACGGCGACATCGGGTTTACCATTAAACGAGCCATTATTGTCTACTTCAGGCCCGCTCAAATTTCAACGTGCTTCGCGCCTTTCTGTTTTTTTTTTTTCGAAGCGGAGGAAACAATGTAGAATGAAATGGTGGAATCGTTCGTGCATAACCAAAACTGCAGGGTGGCCTAATCGTATCTTTTACATTTCACAAGTTCGTTATTAGTGAAACGTTTATGAATACTACAGGTTTTACCTAGGGATTGCAAAACCAAAAATACAATACCGGTATGTATTCGGTATTTTTTTAAACGTTGTACCGGTATACCGGTATTAGGAATTTTCATGAAGGTACAAAAACACAGTTGTATAATAGAAAAAAAACATTAAATAATTTATTGACATCATATTTTTGAAATGTGATTGTAAAAAACATAATGCATCTGTTGAACTGTCATTAAACCTTGAACGTATTTTTTTGCAGAAATTACCTGCAGTTGGAAATGCTCTTTCCGCATCCACGCTGGTTGGTGGTATGTACTATTAATAATGAGCGATATACTTTCTCTAAATATTTGCCTCGATGCCCCTCATCTTCTAACAACTCGGTCTCTCGTCTGACGGTTTTGGATAAATCTATTTTTTGTATTATTGTTCGTGAGGAAATTTTTTTATTTATAGCTAATTGTAATTTCTTATCAAGAGACAATTCTTGGTAATTATTTACTTTAAGGGCTTCCTCACCGATTTTGATGATCTTCACATATGTTGCCAAGGTCATCATTCTAAACAACTTTTTCCTATACATGTTACTGCCGCTCGATTTTAATTTTCGAGATATTTGCAAAAAACTATTGCTAATACTGTATTGAATTTTGTGCATTCTTGGACGGTCCGTGGCAACGTGTGATATATATATATATATATATATATATATATATATATATATATAATATATATAATAATATATAATATTATAAATAAAAATTTCAACATCTCGAAAAGTGATCGGAGTAATATCGGAATAATATTATATAATATATATAATATACAATATATAGTATATAATATAATATACAATATATAATATATAGTATATAATATATAATATACAATATATAATATACGATGTATAATATATAATATATAATATATGATATATAATATATATAATGCATAATATACATAATAATAATAAATAATTTTTAAAAAATAATAATAATAATAAAAATTTCAACGTCTCTTAGATTTGAAATTGAAATCAATAATATTATATAATAATATTATATAATATACAATATACACATATAATACGTAATATACAATATATAATATACAATATATAAATATAATATATAATGTGTACAATGTATAATATATACTTAATGTATAATATATGATATATAATGTATAATGTATAATACATTATATATAATATATAATATATATTATGAGAGTGAGACCCTGTTTTCTCTCATCTCCACAGCGTGTGTAGAAGCAAAATGTAAACAAACGCCGAGCCGGGATAGGCTTACGTTGCCGCAGACCGTGCAGAAATACGAAAAATTCAATACAGTATTAGCGATAGTTTTTCGCGAATATCTCGAAAACTAAAATCGAGCGGCGGTAACATGTATAGGAAAAAGTTGTTCAGAATGACGACCTTGACAACATATTTCAACGTCATCAAAATCAGTGAGGAAGCCCCTAAAGTAAATAATTAGCCAATTCTTTTTCGATATTAACATCAACATCATCTTCAACGAATTCTTCTGGACAGGTTTGTGTTTGGTTTTCATAAATGTTTTTGTGAAGAAAATAAAATCCAAAAATCTAAATCCAAACTACCCTCGGTTCCCACATCGCTGCCGGAACCTCGGCTCGTAACAGCGACCTCGCCGAACGTAACTCAACGGCCTAATAAAATGATTCGCGGCTTGCTAATCCCTGAAACGGGGTCCCCAAGTGCTCGGTGCCGCTTCGTTTAGCTAAAATGAGGCTCTACATATATGTTCGTCAAAAATACGGAAGGACGGAGGCTGATTCTCGCCGAGGCATTCGTTATTGTGTCAGATCCGTGCCCGGCGCCCGGTTAATGGGTTTATTGTTTAAAGGTTCTTTCATAGGGACGGCAGTCTCTACCAGCTCTCCCAGTTTCCTACTTCTTCTTCTTCTTTTTTCGGGTCCCGGGGCCCGGGTCTCTCGCGTTCTTTTTTCCACGGCTTTTCTTCGCCGGTCTCGGTCTCGTGTTTCGCGTAAACAGTTCCGCTTCGAGATATATATCCGGGCTGTATTGAAACTGTTCTCAAAGGGCGAAACAGATGCGCAACAGAAAGAAGAGGAACATAAGCGAGGAGAGTGGGAGGCAAAAAAGGGGGTGGGCTGGCGTAGGAGAGCACACCGGGGGATATCTCTTTCAGCCGGGCCTCTCTATAAGCTTCTTTCAGCGGCGCGAAGCCTGCCCTATCAAGACGGTCTTGAACAGCTCTGAAATTCATGAGTTAAGAGGGACGGGAAGCGACGAAGCCCGCCCGCTTCTAATCTTCCGCGTTCGCGTATAATCAGGCGAACCGACGCGCGACGCGACGCGACGGATACCAGGTCGAGCAGGAATCGAATCGACCCCCGAGGAATCGTTTCGGGCTGACACGGATCCTATTCAAGCCGCGCGCAAGTCAATTTTGGGAAAATAGGTCTAACAATACCAACGGACACGTGCCATTTCTCTAGCTAGAACGAGTCCGAACACGACACGGTTCGGTGCTCATTTGGAACCTCGACTAAAAACGAATCAAAATCGCCCATGAGCGAGTGTTCCGCAGAAAGATTGCTATAGCCGAGTACAGTAAAAGCCCCTTCGTTGTCCAAAGGTCGGGGGTTTGAGCGGACAACGACCGTGCCCGGACACTATTTTATTACCACGTTTTTATTAGCTCGCTTTCTTGTCTGTTTGTCTGTCTGTTCGGTACAAATCTTGCAATTGATTTTAAACTAACTTCCCGATGAGACTTGAAATTTTAAACATAGCTCAGAACTGGATGACAATGCAATATTCCAAAAAAAAATTTTTTTAAAACTTTGCGTTTACGAGATAGTAATTAGAAAATCGTAGTAACTGGACCGGGATTCGAACCCGAGCCTCAGTAAATATGCTCGGTAAAGGTAGTACGCGTCATCGATTCAGCGATAGCCAATCCGCGCGACAGAGCGTTTCCCATTCCCCTACGCGTTCCCATTCCGACTCATCCCCACTCCACGGGCCCACTTCGCACCGTTGGAGCTCAGTGTGCGTTCAAGCTCTGTGCGGTGTATACATAGTTACTACGTATTATTATACTACAGTAATGTTTGTTTACCAAGCGAAAGAACAGTTACACCGAGATTCTCCGTCGAACCTTTATCTTTGACATTTTACCATGGCGTCTGTTTTCGATAGGACGCGGTCGCAATACCGCCTGAAATGTACTACATGTCTCTGTTATAATCTCATCAAAATGTTTAAAATCGATTGAAAAATTTCACACGCACAAGACTAAAAAGCAGAAAATAATTATTTAAATAAAAATAAATTTTTTAAAAATACCACGTTTTTAAAACGGACTAAAAAGTATAAAATATATATATAATTTTTCCTAGGCCCATACAGGTTCCTAACCCCATACAGATTGTGAATTTTTAATAGCTAGAAAATACTTGTAAGATTTAAAACGGAAAACGTGGGGCGCTTGCCTTAATTGATAATTGATGCAAGAATAGTTCACTTAAGTCACTAACAATTCTAGTCCACTGCAAATGATATGAACTGTTGTGTGTGTTTTCTAGAGATACCCATTTCACGTGTAATTAATATATCCGTGCAGAAGTCCGGATACTATTTAATACATGGATACACGTGTACTGAAGTACAGTGAAGTACTAATTGCAAGACGTTAGCGTTTACTTACTTGTGTAACGTCTTAGTACGAGAGTAATGGTGTTATTTAAATTGAATTTAAATTTAAATTTTTATAACGAATGTCCAGCTCCATCGATTGACGTATTAAAAAATACCTCATTCCATTTAAAAAAATGAAGGTGACCTTCATATCTCTAAAAAAAATTACATAAAAACAAAAAATTTGTTGGTATCGTATGGGCCCCATTTTACCATTCAACTTTGTCCTTCAGACATTTGATGTATCTTTGAAAACAACAAAGATATTTGAGGTGGCAAAATGTGGCGCCCCACCCTGTATATTAGTACACGTGAACACGTGAATACGTGTATCCTCAATACACGTCCAAAACCGTGATCTCCACTAAAAACGAATCAAAATCGCCCATACGTACAGTACAGTACAGTACGTTGTCCAAAGGTCGGGGGTTTGAGCGGACAACGACCGTGCCCGGACAATATTTTTGATTTATGACTACGTCTTTAGTGAAACGGCTAGTTAAATGACAAAGAAAAGCACTCTCAGTCAAAAGCAGTCAACTGTCTTGCTTTAGAAAACTCCTTTTTTCCTTGCCATATTCCTTTCCTATTGTTCTCTGTTCTGCGCGGGTCTGGACAGTCCTGGGACACATCTGGCGACCAGATCCACGCAGGCCTAATCCTCTCGTTGACAGGCAGCGGAGCGGGTAGGCACTGGACAACGATCGTGCCCACGATTTAGGACAACGAAGGAGCGATTACTGTAGCTGCAATCGACACTGAGCGCCGTGGTTTCACTTCTAGCGTCGTTGGGCGCCTAGTTAAATCGAAACGATTTCCCCGTCGCATCGTAAAATGAAAAAAAAAGGGAGAACGAAGGGAGTCCCTTGGTCCGGGGCTTCCCAGGCGATCAATTCGCCGTAATTCTCATTATTATTCCCGTTGGAGCGGCGATCTAAGCGCGTAAAGAGCTTCGCGGCCAGCCTCGACCGGCCCTGCCGTCTCGTGGTAGCCGGTGCAGAGGCCACTGACCGCCCCCGGCAAGGCTTTCTCGTCTTCCACTTCTTCGTTTCGGTTTTGTTCTTCGTTTACCCGGGATGGGGACACGCACGTGTGTGCGTGCCTTCGAACGCACCGGAGCGCAGGGCGTTATAGAGCCTCTACTGTGGAACGATCGGGACCAGTTTCTCGATGGAAGAATAGACGATCGACCGGAATGACGGACTATCGCGGGGACAGTAAACCTTATGGTCGGCGAAAAACTGGAAAAACATCACGTCTCCGTTGATTATACATTATTCACCGCGGGTCTTTAAAAATTGTTCGGATCGATCGCGAGAAACGGAAGACACATAAAAATTTCTTTAACGATCCTAATACCTTAAAAATAATATTGTATTATACAGGGTGGGGCATTTAAATGGGAACACCTAAATATCTCGGTTATTATTGTTCGTGCAAAAAATCTCCACAGAATAAAGTTGTACTGTTTCAAGGGGCGAATTTGATGATGGTAAAAATTTTTTCTCAAAGTAATTTTTTTACAAGATTTCAAGCTCATCGATATTTTTGTAAATGGAATGTCCTATTTTTTGTACCATAGATCGATAGGGTATCAAATTCTGAGTATAAAAGTGTTGACCTTCATATGTCCTAAACCCAATAGTTAACGGGATACTATCCAAAGAAGAAAGAAAATTGTTACGATAATATCTCGTTAACTATTAGATTTAGGACCTATGAAGCTCAACACTTTTATACTCAGAATTTGATACTCTATCGATATATGATATAAGAAATAGGACGTTCCATTAAAAAAAATATCGATGACTTTGAAATCTTGTAAAAAAAATAACTTTGAAAAAAATTTTTACCATCATCAAATTCGCTACTGGAAACAGTACAACTTTATTCTGTGGAGATTTTTTGTAAGACTAATAATAACCGAGATATTTAGGTGTTCGTCAGGTCTTTAGATTGAACTGGTTGATGGGTAATGGAGGATTCCGACTCCGAAAGATGTCATGTTTGGTCTCGTTTCAATCAGAAAAAAGTCACGAATATACTGATCAAGGTTCCATAAAGTTGTATAGAGAATGATCGATATCGAAAAGCCGAAGCGAATTCGAGAGATGTCGAAAAAGTGGAGGACGCCGATGCATCCGAGCGATCGGAAACGGCGAGACGCGTCCTCGCGATAGATAGAAGTTGGAAGGGAAGGAAGGAAGGTGAATTCACCGGGAAGCTGGCGAACAAGAAGAGACGACGATAATGAAGATGATGCGGCCAAGGAATAAAAGGAGAGGGGCACAGGGAGCGGGGGACACATCCGGCCGACGAGTGGAGGGCATTCAGACACGTACTCGTCGTCCCCGCGGCAAGAGCATCGGCTGCATACTCGAAGGGCCTAGGGATCCCTTGTGCCTTGTGCACAACCTATGGCGAACCGCTAGAAACGGCTTACCGGAGATGGCAGCCCGTTTCGCGGACTTGGAACTCTTGACGGACGCTCGGCACCGGTTTCGCCGCGGTGAAAGACGCCACTGAAGGGCGCTATTGCCACGTAACGACGCCTAAGTAGATGGATCGTGGCAATTTAACTATTATAGAACACAGCCACTTTCTCCCCCACATGCACGGCGCGGCGCCCATTCAGAAATGGAAATTGATGGCGTTAGATTGCCGGCTCGCCGCGCCATCACCGTAGATCGACTAATCACCGGGATTTATGGACGATCCTGGGTCCGCTGTGACCCGGATCCAAGTTTACCGTACTGGTTCACAAGCTGGGCAGTGCACCTGATTCACAATTAATTTTAGGGAGACCGTGATTTTCCTTCGCTAAATTGTTTTAATTTTTGGTCGCGAAGGCGCACAGTGGTCCTTTTCATTGATTTAGCTGGCCAAAATTATTTATCATGTTTAATGATCCCGTAACGTTTTCACAAATCACATATAACATCATTTTTTATTTGTTTAAGTACCTTAAGATCATTTTTTCATACTTTCTCAATATTTTTTGGTACGTTTTTAGGTAAGAGGCAATACATTGTTGAATTCAACAATAGATATTAATAATACGGTACTTACAACTGTTTTCGAAGCTTATAAAGTAGAATCAGAAGTTGTATCACAATTTTCATTTGAAGATTGTTTTGAACCAGAACCTTTGCTCGGAATCTGGAGTCGTATTGCGATTTTCTGGTACATAGTAAAGTAAAGGTACCAGTAGTTGACCATCGTATAGGAAAACATAAAAAACAAGATTTTTATAAGCTGTGGATTTTTTATGAAAGTGAATCTCGGATGCCTTGCCGTCTGTTGGTTAAATTTCAAAACAATTACATGCGAAGTGAATTATCCATAGTAATAACAGGCGTCTGAATTCATTAAAGTTAGTAATATGCCGATATATTTCTATTTCCTTAACGTTTCTGTTAAGAACAGCTGTACGGTTCAGGTAAAAAAATCCATACGCTGTAAACTTTTCGCGACTGAATTATTTGCTTTTTAAATTCTCACAGAATTTTACAAGTGTTAAATGCATTGTTTTTTTTATTCTAACTTGAAAAACAATAGTATATTTGTTGGTCAAATACTGAATATTGTTTTTGAACAATTTTCAGAAGTTGACAGGCGTGATCAATTACTGACGTGGCTCATTTAAATTTGTTTACGATCTATAATGTATCCATTTTATTCTAAATTTTTTGTAGCATTGTTGTATGACAACTATTTACTTATCATAAGTTTACTTACGATATATACTTATCAGAAATAGTGACTAAGTTAGATGTTCCCGACAGCGACCCTCGACCGGTCACTACCCTGAGTCACGCAGAATTGCACTATGATCCATCATTGTAACCGCCTATCTTCCCCTTTTTGGGACTACTATTTAAGCTCACGCAAAAGACTTATTCTAGCTTCTTTTTCGTACAACCTCTGTGCAGTCTAAAACTCTGTCTCACTGTCTCGACGAATTAGTACTTTGTCACGCGCTTCTCGTACTTCGTGTCCGGAGTTTATAAGTTGAGGAGTTTTTATTAATAAACTTGTATTTTGTTACCTTTAATCAAAAACGTTTATTAACCCTCATCCGGAATACAACAGCATGCTGTGTTTTAGAGGATAACCACATGGTCAACTATTGATTGCATTCGCGGTCAAGTATTGTCGAAAAAGGACAAAAAAGTGTCCACTTTTTTAAAAAAGCCATGTGCGTGACATTATAAATACCAACGGAAAATTAAAATGCATTTATTTAATTATTTATTTCAGAAATTACTTCATTATTTATCGAGATTACTTAACTTTTTATGGAATTAATTTGTTTTATTTCTTGTTTTATTCTTTAATCGTAATTTGTGCTGGTAATTGTTGAAACTAAACGATAGTAAAATGATTCCCAACATTATTGCTTTAACCCTCTTTCTAGTATATAAGTGGTCAACTACTAACGCGAACAGTAGGTCAATTACTAGATTTTTATTTTCAAGAGTGGTCAACTTCTGAAGCAATTACTGGATTTTCAAATATGTTTCTTAAATTTGTATAAGTAAACTTTTTTTAGAAAGTGGCCTTGGTACATAATCTAGAAGACTTAAAGAGTGTCTTCAGGCATCGACTCTCGCTATTTGATGACAGAGCAAGTGGGTACTATTGTTCGCGTGGAAAACTTCTCTTAACTGGTCAACTACTACTACCTTTACCTTAGTAAAAACATGTCCATCGCTTCACTTGAAAACGGTTTTCTTTTTTTCCTGGATATTTTTCTTATTCCACTCAAAAGGGGGTCGGATGTTAATAATAGTCTATTGAGTACGTCCAAATTGCATGTTTCTCTGGAGAACTTTCGGGCATAATTTTCACAATATAAACGAAAATGCTTATTGCGTATATCACACTATTCACTCTATGCTAGTTTATATTACACTACATACTACATTAAAATATAATAGCTGTAAACAGCGTACAGCAAATACTTATACATAAAATATTGTGGATCATGGCCAATTTTCAATACAATTTCGCTTTACTATAGCACACACTACACGTTTCGCTCGAGATCATTCCCTTCGGATGTTTCCTAAGAGACTGATACAATGAGGCAATAGTGTATTCGGAAAGAAACCAAATCTAGCCTAGTGTTTATAAAACTTAAGGACACCGTAATCGTTTCATCTCAAGTGTTTACGTCTGGAAAGCGTGCGTGCCCGAAACGCAAGGGCCGCTTGGCGCGGTAAAGAAAATGCTGTGAAAAGAAGGCGAGCAAAAATTCGAGCAACTAATTTTTGTTTTACTGCAAGCCCAAACCATTGACAATTACAACCGCGTTTAAAAAACTACTTGGACGCAGGCGGAAGTACAACATAATCACTAACAAAGTGTTACGATCGTAACAAATATTATTTACATACTAATCATGTTAAAATGTAAATAATTACGAAACGATATGCGATCAAAAGGTACAAAATTGTTGAAGGTATAGTCCATACTTACTTGCAAAACTTTCATACTGGAAAGAAATGTGTACAAATTACTTGAAACATACATACATACATACTACGGAAATCGCTAACTTTCGACGAAGTACAGCACTTAATGGGTGCCTGAATGATAAAAAAAAATATTGTCCGCCATGTATTAAACTATAGCAAGCAACAAAAATTTCACACTTTAGGTAAATACAATTTTTGAAATCGATTTTTGGCCAGCTGAATCGCTGAAAAGGACCACCGTGAGGCGGTACGTTTGATAAAACATTTTATCGGTGGAGATAAGCATCGAAACTAATGAGGAGGGCGGGGTGCACGTGCTAAGTAGGGACCGTATTAGGAGCGCGCTTTTAGGTAAAATTGACCGAAACAGTGCGGAAGGGTGGCTCACGGGGCCGAGCGCGAACGGCGCGATAAAAGCTGTGGGGAGTGGGGTCTCTTCTGTTGTATATCCTATCCTCACAGTGTGTACGGCGAAATTTTATGCGGCATTTTACCTAGTAAATTCCTGGTTCTCGCGAACGGGGGAGAATTTAAGGGGGGCATTTTTGCGGTCGTTAACGATGGCACGCTAAGCGGGCCAGCAGCGTCAATAATTACCATTTTCACGCGGCATCCTCCCCGCGAAATAACTTATCCGACGATCTACATATTCCACTCTAAAAACGACCGTCTCGCCGAGTTACTGCCGGTAATGACTTCCTGCTTTCGTAAGCCGGACGATCATCCCACCCGCGATCGCCGATACGAAAGCGAAGGAAACCGCGTTTCTTTGGAGACCCGAAGGGGGCGCATGAAAGAAGTTATTATCATTGAGAAACCCCGATGATTTAACGTCGTATCGGCCACCGATAAACCGGAATAAACGTTCCCGATCATACAATTAAATCATGATGCTTCTTCTGGTTCTCTTTCCTCCTTAAATACATTCGACGCGTCAACGTTCAGATAAGTCGCTAACCCCTTCGTAATCGTCGACGATAAGCATAAATGAGCGTAAATATCGCTACAGTCGACTCGCGGTATAAATGAAACTCTTTGTTCGCATAATTGGAGACTTGGAGCTCTCGGTCAACGAAATGATTCATTGTTTTTTAACGCGTTTACTAAATGCCAGATACCACGTCTGCGATTTAGTATCACAATAATGGGTTACCATGGGTTCGTCGACAACTCGTTTCACCGACACTGTTTTCATCGACACGATTTGACCGACAGTAACTTTCGTCGACACTATGTTTTCACCGACACAGTCAAATCGTCGACGTATGCTTTCATCGACAGACCGCATTTAGCGACAGGTTTGATTCGTATTTAATGTTGAGTATCTAATGTTGAATAATCGTTGTTATCACTGTTATGTTCTAGATATCTATATATAGTTTTTTTTGCTTGAGTAATAAATAAGAAAGAGAAGTACAAAGCATTTCTTCAAATAAACAAACTTTATTAACAGGTGCACACAAATGTGAACAGAAATCATAATATTTCATTTAATTTCAAACATAATTGTGTAAATACGGTGAGTGTACAAAGTATTCGTACACCTTTTAAAAACTAATAACTTCTTTATAATTGTACCAAACGACTTGATTTTTTATAATCAATTAGAGGCATTGATTTACGAAATGATATGCAAAAATGATTTTCCAAAAATTCTAATTTACAAGGTTGTGTACATGCAAACATAATAAAGGCATTTTTTTTTTAATTTTTAATTGGGCCTTTAATGAAAATTTAAAATGTGTTCTGTAGCTCGATGTTTTTGTTATACACATGCTGAAAATTTCATCGAAATCGATTGAGATACACGCGAGAGCTACGAGAGGTTAAAAATTGTGAAAATTGTAGTTTTATACGACTTTTGATAAATTTCTGTTTAAAATCCACAGAATCGTACATCTTTCGATGCGTGTCGTTTTCTCCTGCGTCAACCGATTTCGATGAAATTTTCAGCATGTGTATAACTAACATAGATCTGCAAAACATATATTTTAAATTTTCATGAAGGGCCCAAATAAAAAAGTTAAAATTAAATGCGAATATTATGCCTTCCATGGGTTTTGTAGAAGAAAGTACGTACTTTCATTCTGCAATTAAAGAATTTGCAAAAGTTAATGAATTTTCCAAATACTCGTGTTCAAAGGTAATCAATTTTTTACTTCATGCATTTCAGTTTCTCGAATCAAAGTAACCAAATTCGCGCGTATTCGTCGAATCTCCTGTTTGATTTCGTAATGCAGACTCTGTTCTTTGAATCTTGTAAAAATCAGTTGCCAATAACTGTTTAATGTAACTTTAAAGTTTGTGAATAGTTTGCGATCACTCGTAAAGAGGATTTAAGATTTTTGTGGTTGGTAGTACTGACTGGGAGAAGTAAAAAATGCTTAATCAATGTAGGTTATAAAATTAATACTTCTAGTGTAAAAAGGAATTTGATGTTTTCTTGTGACAGCACATGAACGAATAGGATAGCTATATGAGACTTAAGAGACTGATACCTTATATTACTTACTTAATTGTATGTGATATGAAGAATGTTTTGTGAAAGATTTTTTTTAATATTCTGAAAATTGACAGGATTAGAGTAAAAATTGCACGAGTAAACATGACAAGCAATGATGACTGTGTGCCGACACGGCGGTAGACGAACATTCAATAATCGATGGCAACTCTGAACAGGATTCTGGTTATTATAAATGTTTTTAGAATCGAAGACTTCCGGTTTTCCGTGCACATGGATGTGTGTACAAAACTGAAACGATGTACGTATAACTAGAAGTGTAAATAAGTCTATCTGATCAAGTGTGTATATTTGTAAATATATGAGGTATTTATTTTAGTGTCGGTTTCAGTTCATTCTGCGGTTAAAGACGCTAGTAACTTTAATTTCCGCGGAAATGCTTCTTCTCTCTAAAATTACATTAACAAATTAGTAAATGACTATAAAAAATTAAAAAAAAAAATGTTTCGTGGTCCAAATTACCATAAATTTAAAGATTGAAGTCTCCCGGTTACAACGACTCCGTACAAGTTGCGATAGGAAGCTGCGTCTGATCGCTATGATTTTTTATCATCCAGATTGGCATTTGGGCCCAATGTGTGTCGACGAAAGTTACTGTCGGTCAAATCGTGTCGACGAAAACAGTGTCGGTGAAATGAGTTGCCGTCGAACCCATGGTAACCCACAATAATTTCATCATCGAAATAAACCGTGCAAATCTTCTATGAAATTTTCTGAAGCCCTCGTCACCTTCGCGAAATGTCCGCAGAAAGTGTACGTATTGAACTATTGAATCGCCGAGCCGAAAATCTCAGGTGACATTATCAGGCAGATAAAGCGTTTCGTCGGAAGCTGAGCAAACAATTTCGGTGGCCGACTAAATGGCCAGGCGGGCTAATTGAAGTTTCCCGTTCGATCAGAGACTAAGACAATCTGTTATTCGCATCGAGTGAGAGAGACCCCGTCTGGCGTCCAGCTATCGGATTAAATCGCCGGGAAGACGGGATTTCTCGTGTTTCCAGGTCGTTGTGGTCACCGCTCGGCTACATCCATGGATAAAAAGGGCGGCAGCTACGTTCGGTAACCTGTCCGCCGTGTAAAAGGTAAAACTGTGCTCGCTGGTATGGGTGTACATAATGCCAGGGAAGGTATCTATCACTGGCGGCGTCAGCTCGAACCGTGGCACAATAGAGGACAAGGGCCTTTACCTGGCCCTCGAGAACCCCGGAGCTACCCCCGCCCCGCCCCGTCCCCTTCGTGTATTGGCCTCCGTGTTCCACTCTACCATTTTCTATAGCGTTCATCGCTCTTTCACCAGGTGTCTCTCCCTCTCCCTTTGCCTTGTCCCCGTGGCAGCGCTAGGGATGGGTACGAACGAACGCCGAAACAGACTCGGTCCGTTCAATCCACCTTTTAAGTCGAGTGAATCGAGATCAATTCGGTTTCACCTTGAAACCGTTGATTTAATCCTTCTGTGAAAATGTTGAGTCGAGTGCTGCGTGTCGAGCGCGTGTCCCAAAAAGACAGAATTTCTCTTAGTGTTCGCAGGAGAATAAACATTTGTTTGATATTTTCGGGGCGGCTTTAATCATGTGTTATCGAAACATAAGGATAGCGAAGTGTGCTCTCAGCGAGTGTGGCACCTCGGAGCAGAAAATGTTTTCGTTTCGCGGATGTATATGTATACACTAACGAGCATAACTGATTCAACGCGCTTTAAATCAGAATAACATTTTTGCGAATGGGCCAAACGACTTCGATTTCTCTGTAAGGCTAGAAGTATTAGTTTAGTAAATGATGTCTAAAAAATATTTGGAAAAAAAATGCATTTGGTCGGAATTGCGAAAAAATATAGTAAAAATTGATTTTCACTACTTTTTTAGCTGGGACAATAACGAAAATTTAAATGATGTGTTTGGTCAACTAGTATAAATTATATACGCTCTGAAAATTTCATTGAAATCGGTTTACGAGCTATAAACGATCAAAAGTGGTAAAAAGGCTGAAAATCTTGAAAAATTGCAATTTTTACCACTTTTGATCGCTTTTGATACAAATTTCAATGAAATTTTCAGAACGTATATCATTTATACGAGTTGACCAAACACCTCTTTTAAATTTTCGTTATTGGCCCAGCTAAAGAAGTAGTAAAACTCAATTTTGACTATTTTTTTTCGCAATTCCGACCAAATGCATTTTTTAAAAATATTTTTTAGACGTCATTTACCAAACTAATTCTTCTAGCCATACAGAGAAATTGAAGTCGTTTTGTCCATTCATAAAAAAGTTATTCTGACTTAAAGTGTGTTGAATCAGTTATGCTCGTTAGTGTATGTAGTTCCTAGTTAAACGCCGAAAACTTCTACATTGTCGGCGTGCTTTTCACTGCTCGGATCGCTCGTCGATTTACCTTCACACCGGAATGCATTCATATGCCCTTTACACGGCTACATTATGTCGAGCATCGACCTGGAAACGCAAGAACGCCACGCCGTGTCTCTCTCTCTTCCTGGGACGTGAATGCGAAATGCATGCCAATTTTTATCGTATGCGGTATTCCCTCGCTGCGGAAAATCTTGCTCCAGCTTTTTTTTAATCGCGGTCGGCAACCTTCTTTCTTTTTTATCGCTGCTTCAACTGTTGTTCGCGTACACAAGAGCTGACATAATTTAACGAAAATTTTGGTCGCTCGAGACTTTGATCTCTGAAATTCTGAAAATTCCTGTTAATTCCCCAGGTGTGATTTCTTTATTCGCTTTCACGGAAGAGACGTTTCTTTTCATGCTACGTAGTACGGTGCTCACTCCAACTTTTGTTAATTAAGCGATCCATAAAAATGGAGACGCAGCGTATACAGAAGTTTCCCTTTCGTTCATGAAAGCATCGAGTTATTGTGTTCGCACGATTTCTTCATGAATACACCCAATTATCAATTAGATAGAATGCATAATGCATCATTCGCGTATTTCTCTCCGTTATTTCCGTCGATTCAGTCACGAATGTAATTTATCACAGAGATCCTCAAGCGGTGGCAATGTGGACGCGCGCGATACTTGAGAGAGAATTAATGCTTGACGAACAAATTGTAGAGGCTACGAAAATGTGGTACTTTGGGATTATCCCGTCGACCATTTTCGCCACAAATATAATATAAGTATATAATGTTAAATAAAATAAAATGTTAAATAAATGTATATTATTACAATATATATTTTATACATATATTATATTAATATATTTTTCTTTTTTCTATTGTAAACATTTATGTAAGAGGACTTCGGTCCGTCTATAATATATTATAATATATATTAATATATACTACCTTTCTTGGCGATAATTTCGTGTTTGGCGAAAATGGTCGACGGGATAATCCCAAAGTACCGAAAATGTGCGTGGCCTGGAAACAAATTTCACGATCTAGATTCTAGAATCTAGAGAAATATTGCGTGGACTGTGAATTGTGTAGCCCAGAAAAGAACGTACCCGGGAACCCTCTTGAAAAAGAGACTGAACACCGCTGACCCATTCTATTCCGCCAATGACTAACGAAAAGACGCGTCCTCGAATGACTTATCCGTGACACACACGGTCGCATATCCGCCACGTATCCCACACAAGCGTTCCTCGTTGCTCTGTTGTATGTCTACCATCGATAATTACAATTGAAACGCGTGCATGTCCATGTGCCGTCTTAATTGCATGCGTATCAATGCACGTGACCCTTTCGTTCGCCGGGCGTGTACGTGCATTGTTAAATTGCACGTTGCGGTAGCGCGGGTCGAGCAGAGAAACCAATTATAATGAGCTTCTTCTCTCCCCATTTCTCTCTCTATCTCTCTCTCTCTCTCTCTCTCTCTCTCTCTCTCTCTCTCTCTCTCTGCTTGGCCTACCCAGACCATTTTTCTTTCCTGCCCTTCCTTTTCGTTTCGTTGACACAGCCGCGGCCGTTCCCTCTGGAGGTTTTATAACCGGAACAGAGAACCGTTGATTAAATTTCCCCGAGACAACGCCGCGGCCCATTGAGATACCATCCGCCACCCGTGGCAGATAAGAACAGATAGAGAACGAATCCGAGGAAAACGGGGCACACCGGTGTCCACTGTATTCGTTCTCGTCCGACGGATTTCGGCGCAATTTATCTACCGATCGTTGCGCCATTTCTGTTTAGGTTTTACACGGAATATTTGTCGCGTAGTTGTCCAACTTCTTAATAGTGTCACGTTCGGTGGTTCAGCCATCGATAATAATTGATATAATCAATCATGTATAACATATATATTCTGAATTTCTTTTTATATTTTCTCTAATAATATTGTATGAGAAATAAAATATCAAATATCGAACTATCGTATATTATACCACACTGCGTGCGATAGGATTGAGAAAACTGATGTTGAATTTAAATCTTCACTGAACAAATTAAGAATATAGCGAGATATATTAATATTCGTTGAAGACTGTTCATCGCTGAAGAATGTGAAGATGGACACTTCGAAAAAGAAATTAACAAAAGATTGATAAATAATAAGCCGGTGACTAATTACCTGGCAGGATGTGTGGGGCAACATGATCTAGCCAAGAGAACGATAAAAGGGAATCGAAAATTCTTCATCTGGTCAAGAGGTATTAAGTTCATAGGAAAACTGATTTCGAAGAACGCTTGACGATGCGCTCACCCCATGGAAATTAGGCTCAGAACAATCGATTGACAAATCTATAAAAGAGGTGGCTCTTCATGAAACCCAACCCAGTCTATGTTCGATTTTCTTCAATCGCTGTTCGTTTTCTTCAGTTTATCAGAGTTAAATATTTCTGATTTATATTGCGTGTGTTCGTATGAATGTGTGTAGGTGTGTTTATTAAAAGCGTGTACACCCGCTGGATACACCATCTAAGCGACCGCATACAAGTAACGAACATCGAAGCGACCAATTAGCGAACAACAAAACGAAACCTACTACACGGTAATTACTAACAATTACAATAAGAACTTAATAACTCTATGTATCTCTGAAATTTGGTGCTTAGAATATACTTTTGTTAACTTTTACTCAAATCAAAACCTCAAATCATTTTTAAAGAGTTTACCCAAAACTTCGATTTCAACTATCCAAATTCTCAAACAAGGTCACTTAATTTTAAGAAAATCCTCAATTTCCCGGACTGAAGCCGGTGAAAGCAGATAGGTTCGAAACTACGGTTTATTCTCTATCTAAATCTTGAAATTGACTTATGCATCTTCCAAACGTCCACCTTAGGACGTAACAATACTATGTAATCCCATAAAATTGATTTACCAATTTGGTGTAATTCAATATATTAAATAAAGTTAACATGCCACCCAATATATATATACACACGACTATAACGATTAATAATATGTATGTACAACCGTGTTCCCGTCCCCAGGGACGAAATGTACACACGCGTGCCAGGGTCCCACGATGCATTCAACGGAGATACAGTGCAACAGATTTTTGCAAGAGGCCGGTGGACATAATTTAGCAGAATGCAGAGAACCGACACGACGCGACACGACGCGACACCGCGGCACGTGCTACGTATCCTTTGCAATCGTCGACGAAGAGGTCAACGGTTTAACTTCGTTCACGCAATTGGGCGGATTAACGTCGTAATAAATCTCAATTAGGGTGGCTCCTACGCCACGCTCCCGACAACCGAAGGGGAGATTTTCATGGATTTTTTTCCATTCACGCGACAATCTTCGTGCGAATCGCTGCAGGTGTCCGAATTCGCATGGAAATATTTGGTGTTCGATCGTTTCGATTTGCCACCGCGCGTCGAAGACTTACATTCTTATTTGTACCGTCGTTTTTTTTAATCGAATGATATACCAGGTACATATGTAAATATGAAACCGGAATTTTTGTATATAAAATACACGTTTATTGTATGCCAATGATACAAAATATTTTATTCGAAGTATTGCCCACCTGTAGCTACACATCTTCCCCATCTCTCTGACAATTTGTGGATGCCACGCTAAAAAAGCTGTTCCTCTTTTGAGGCAAACCAGTCATCGAGCCATTTTCGTACATTTTCGTAAGATGAGAAGCGCTGCTCAGCAAGTGCGTGTCCCATCGATGCAAATAAGTAATAATCGGATGGAGCCAAGTCTGGTGAGTAAGCCGCATGCGAAAGTATTTCCCAACTAAACGCCTCAATCGTTTCCTTTACCGGTTTTGCTGTGTGTGATGGTGCATTATCATCAAGCAAAATCACTTTGTGTTTTGCCTTTTTTGATATTCCGGTCGTTTTTGACGGAAAGCTTGATTCAAATCGATCATTTGTTGTCGGTAGCGTGCAGTATTAACGGTTTCGCCAGGTTTTAGCAGCTCGTAATAGATCACACCCTTCTGATCCCACCAAACACAGAGCATTGTCTTCCGTCCATAGCGATTTGGCCTTGCAGTCGATGTCGATGATTCGCCTGGAGTTACCCATCATCTCTTACGCTTAGGATTCTCGAAATATATCCACTTCTCATCGCCAGTCACAATTCGATGGAGAAATCACTTTCTTTTGTAGCTGGCGAGCAGCATTTCACAGGTGGTTTTCCGGTTTTCCTGCTGTCTTTCATTCAGTTCGTGTGGAACCTATTTTCCAATCTTCTGAATCTTTCCCATGGCTTTCAAACATATGGGCACGTATTGTTGTTGCGTTTGAGCGTCATCCTCATCCAACAATGCTTGCAAATCGCTGTTTTCAAACTTTTTCGGAGGTCTTCCACGTTCTTCGTTTGTCACATCAAAATCGCAATTTTTGAATTTTTTAAACCACTCAAAGCACTGTGATTTACCAAGAGCATGCTCACAATAAGCTTCGACAAGCATTCGATGCGATTCTGCAGCAGTTTTCTTCAAATGGAAACAGAAAATCAATGCTGTCCGCAAATCGTAGTGTCCAGGCAGAAAATTCGACATGTTCAACGTTATTAAAAACCATGCTGTTGTACGAAACTTGTATGGTTGCGAGTTGAAAATCTTTATACCAGATGTCAATACAAGAAAATGGCGTCAATGACGCGGGTTTGACGGTAACTACATTGACAGCTAGAGCCACCTATGGGCAAATTCCGGTTTCATATTTACATACCTGGTATAATATACATATTTCTGTGCACCAGCTAATAGCGAATGGAGGCAAGGTTGACCTTCGTGTGTATTCATAATTATGAAAATGGTCCAAGTGAAAAATTCTAGCTGGCGAGTCATGCCGAGATATTCCGCGGCATGATTCGCCAGCCACACGCGCCCCGACCGCATAATACAACTTATAGCCCATTAACGCGCACCCACTTAACGTTGCGCATACAATCTGCCCTTGGAACCGTTCATAATAAAGTGCACTGTATATATATACGCTACCAGGACACCACTGTACCCTGACCCATCGATATCGAGGCAATAAATCACGCAACCGCACAATTACCTCTCTATAATTGAGCGAAACTATGTGCGATAACAGAACGCATATACACTATCGTCATGTAGGTCACTAACCACACGACCATCGAGCAAAGCGGACAGAAAAAATCCGTTTCGCATTCCATTTTTCAACAAGTTTTTCCTACCGTCGCGTCGCCCAGCGTCGACACACTCGCATCGTCACAGGAAGAATGGACATTTAAAGGCAGAAGTTTAGTATATGTAGTGACAACGTCTGCGGTGGTGGGTGTTAGGCGCGTATGGCGAGGGGGGAAGGCGGTAATACGAAACCGAAAGAATTATTTTGCGGAAATGAACGGTCGCCGAGTGTATTCGCAAAAAACTGCTACTGCATCGGAATCTAACGTATGCGTGCACGTCCCTGGCAGCGCATGGGTCGGAAAATAAAAATAAAAATAGGTCTAGTTCAGGTCTGGGTTAGGTCTGGGTTAGGTGTGGGTTATTTCTATTTTTTTCATTTTTTAGAAGCACTATATATAAAGTTTAACGTTTCCGACCTCACGATCGCTCTTTAAGCTCTAAATCTCAAAGAAGCATTTATTTTTGCGTAATTATGTATTACACAGTTATATTATTTTATTTATTATTCTGGGGTGCACTTCCAAAAAGCCCATACCTACGATTCTTTTTATGCTCTGGATTCTTACGCATTTTTACGTGCTGATTACGAATATGATGGTGAAAATTGGCGCAAATAAAAATTATAGTTTTTTTATTTACTTCCGTGAACAATGGGAATTTTGAAAAATACTTCCGATAAAAGTTGTAGACCTCACCAAAATACAAATTTTATGTTCTATTGATTTTTGTCATAAAGGCAATATAGTTTCTGAGAAAAATGATAGATCAGAATTAGTTAGGGTTATGTGGTGGGGGGCGGAGAGGACCACATTAATATCGTTTTTCTCAAAAACTATTGCCTTTCTGAAAAAAGTTAATAGGACATAAAATGTGTATTTCCATGAGACCTACAACTTTTATTTGAAGTATTTTTCAAAATTGCCATTAAAATCGGAGTGGTACCTTTTTTAAATAATTATAGTTTTTTGTGCGAATATCTCGGTAACCGTTCATTTCCGCAAAATATTTTTTTCGGTTTTGTATTACCCTCCTCCCCTCTCGCCATACGCGCCTAACACCTACCACCGCAGGCGTTGTCACTATACTAAATCGCCGCCAAAGTTAATTTTCCTCCGTGGGAAATCTCTTGAAAATAAATTTGCACTATTTCTGCAACTTTTTCCACTTTTCTATCCCGTGGAATCAACCCGTTTGCATCGTCAGACAGAACGAAAAGAATGAGTTGCTTTACATTTCACTGCCAGAGCACTTGATTAATGCTCCACCTTTTCCATTTCAAATTAATTTCCTCCGTAAAATATCTCGAAAATGAACGTATACTATGCCTTCACACACAATTTCCTGTCTCTCCCTCTCTCTCTCTCTCTCTCTCTCCACTTTTCATTCTGTGAAATTCTTTTTCCTTCTACGACATTTTTCGGGATAAAGTCGTTTTAATCGCTGTAACTGTAAATAAAATGATCGAGCAAGGAGTTAATGATGCAAATGGGCTAATAAAATCATTCAATCCGGGATTCTATAGTCGAGTAATTGAAATCGCCGAGCCGCGCCGGTCGAAAGGTTCTGTGTATGTATGTAATATGTACATACATATGTAGATGCAGCGGCTTCGGGCTAACGTTCATTTGCTTACCGGCTGCACATACATATGTACTGTACATACATACATATGCAAAAGCGATTTGGCCGAATGCCAAGATATCGTTGTTTGCTCTACTCAGCGATGTTCCTACCAATGTTTAAATCGACGCATATTAGGGCTTGACCGGTTTTAGGAAAACGGTTAGCCCCGTCACTCCACGCTAACGTCGGAACGTTCATCTTTGTCAGGGACGTTGTAATGCCGAGAGCATATGTATATCCTGTTCCCGTGCTAGTTTCATGACAAAGCGAATACCGTTTCCACGTAATAATGACGGCAATTACCAGCGGAACCGAACATGGCTGTACGTCCTGCAAAAATACGACTATGTGGTATACATACATAGCACGGATTTTTGTAACCGCCGCCGACGGGTGCTGTCATGAAAATACTCGCTGATCTGCTAATTTTTATCAACTTGTATATTCTACCAAAATGTATAGAATATTTAAAATCTTTCTCTGTATTTAACATGTTTGCACAAATTCTCATTATAAGACTATAAAATACCTTGAAACATTATCTGATCGAAGAATAGTATCCGACCAGAGCTTTATTTTTAATTTGTTAAATAATAATATAGATTGTCCCGCTCTCCTTAGGCAAATTAATTTTTATGTACCTGAACGTGTTTCGAGAACGAGAGCAGGATTTCAAACAACGAAATCCAAATCCACATATGGAGTAATAAATCCTATAAATCGGATTATTGCAAGATCAAACACACTTTATAATAATATTAATTTTTTTAATGGCACCTTACAGGCATTCAAAACAAAATTACGCGAGATTATTTGCTAATATCGTACCTGTATTTGTTTAGTTTTGCGCTTGTCCCTTCGTATGTAAATTGCAGGTTAAGATTTTTTTTTCTTTTTGTATTTTTGTTATTTTCTATTTGTTTTTACCAGTTCTAGTAAACGTCTGTAAACTCTTGTATAAAAGTACCTCGGTCCGTATATAATATAATAATAATAATTAATACATATATTAGAGAATAAAAAATGGACATTCAGAGAAATTTTGTAATATTTTCTAGAGGAGCATTAACAAATTGTTGAAAGAAATACAGTGAATGGGTATCCGGTTGACTACACAAGGGCTAAATATGTAGGAGAGAATTCGGGTACTCGGGCCTCGGTTCTGTTTTTGATAAGAAAATCTATGAAATTTGTGTTCCCGAATATTGTAAATCCTCTGGTTTCCCACCCGACCCGATTTCGACTTTGGGTACCCGAGTGTATATGACGAAACCTGAAATTTTCAATTTGGAATAGCTGACACGAGGGACGGACGAGGGTGAAGTAAGAAATATTCAAGAATATTTCGTGAGAGTTCGAAGCGTTCGAAAATGCAACGGCTACAAAATGAAAATGAGCGCGAAAGCTCACCAGTGGCGCAGGCGCTGCCAGCGATCCAGATGAAATAGACAGCGGCAAAGAAAATCCGCGTGTTCAGGAAGGTCGACAGGTCCGCCACCGCATTTCTCCGCGGTATCTCCATGTTAGTTGGTGGATTCGGTTGGCAAACCGCTCTCTGCCACTTGCACTTCACCACCGAGAACGTGATGCACAAAATTCGCCGCGTTGCGAGTCACGCGAGCCAGCACGAACAATTCCTGAACGATCTCCGCATTTTATCGAGAGTTCACGTGGCGCGATCCAATAGCCCGGATCGCGTTTTCTTTCGGCAGGCGTAACGGAAGAACATTACGACGTACACCTGCGAGACAACATTCCTCTTACTTGCACTCGCAATCCCTCCACCTTTCGAGAAACCGACGATCGCGTTGCATCGGTGCAGCCTCGTCTTTCATTCGATTCGCTCGATCGCTCGATCGCTCTTTCCTCGCCTCGGTTCGCTTTCAGATCGACGCTTCCAGTCCAAAAGCTTCCATTGTCAAATTACATTTTACAAATGATATCTAACAATCTCCTTCTTGCATTTCACCGTCGTACTCCGCACTTCTTTCTCGTGATCACGCGAGAACGCGTACGGAACATCCTGATGGAACTTTACCAATTGCAAATTTACGAAAGAAAACGTCGAGACCGTGTCGATTACCCGACGAACTCGTAAAGAAATCACAGCGGTATTTGCGAGAACACTATGCACAATGCAACGATCGAACAAATCGCATATCGTTCGAAATCATGAGATCCAACTCGGTCACTATTTACACTGGAATTTTGTAATCGTTGGAACAACTTGTTCTCAGATCTATACACTGTAAATACATATGCAAATAGCAAGACTCCGAATTTTAGTATTATCTCACGCGCAGAGTTGTCCCTTCAGAGTCCCAGGTAACGCAGCACAAAACGGTCACATTCACCTGGGTAACACCTGGCAACACCGTTAAATTTCTTAGAAATTCGCTCGCACGTTTTCCTCGGAAAATAAAGAACACGATCGTGGGATTTTTGTATATTATATTCGCGCGGAAATCGGAAATTTTTTACGACGCGACACCCGATCATCCGGTACGTTCGCGAGTTTCGTTCGAATAACAAAGTTTTGTTGACTGACCGTCATCGGCCGCGTTCACTCGGAGAATAAAGTTGAAATTGCAACCACTACTACGCGCATGCTGAACGGATCTACTGGTCATCGGCCAATCAGCGGAGAGATGCAGCGACCAATCAGAAACGCTCTGCGATTTCCTACACGGTGGTTGGTATTTTGGTATTCGCTGAAGGCATTCGTTTCAACAGTTTGAAATAGGTTTATTTGCACGAAATGGGAATGCTTGTCAAATAGGACCCAGTAGGCTCCCTTATACTTGGCACCATTGAAAAAGTGTTGGAGAAACTTTACGTATGTACATATATATATAGGGTGTGCACCTAAATATCTTTCGTATTTACAGTCCTATTCAGGTCTATTTCAGTCTATTGTTATTTAATTAATTATAACAGTTACAGTCTAATTCAGTTTTTTATTGTCTATCATGCTATCGTAAAGAAAATATACTATTCCATTTAAAAAAACATCGGTGACCTTGAAATTTCATTAAAAAACACGACATAAAAAATTTTTTCTTTACCATTATATTTGCCCCCTGCAATAGTGTCATTTTGTCATCTGAAGTTTTCTGATAGGACTGTAAATACGAAAGATATTTAGGTGTTCCCATTTATGTGGGACACCCTGTATATATATATACATATTTACATTTTTTATGGAACAGTAAATGTACAATAGATGTATAATAAATTGTTCAAAAACGATTGTACACTTACCGTCACAGAAGATACATAATTTACGATTATTCGAATTGTAAACAAATTTACTTCATTGAATGGCTAAAAATTTGAATATAGACACATTCTCTTTATTTTGATAAACTAATGTAAGGTTAGTGTATACAGTTTATTATACATCAAGCGATCACAGACATTAAGATAATTTATACAAAATAGACTTCAATACTCTGCTATCTATGTTCACTTTGATAAAAAACCTATCATTAAAAGGCAATTACTTTAGCGGTAGGTTGAGTAAGGACACTTTTGTTTATGTGTTATGAAATTTTTATTGAATTAAATAAAAATTAGAAGAAAAATCCAAGTATCTTTCCTCCGAGATGTTTTCGCCTGGCTTCTTCGTGATCCATAATTCCTCCACTGGTAGTCAAGACAACGTATCTATAACAAAATCCATTGTAATTGATCTGTAAGCGAATTAGTGCCACATAAATTTCTAATAGCTTACCCGAACTGACGAGACGGCAAAAGGCTATTGGTCCATTTTTCAATATCGTTAATCGGAACATCGAATCTGGGCGAAATAACACCGCATTTGTTTAATCTTCCACTAAGATTTACTACAATCTTGCCACTGCGGTGATCATCGACGATCTCAAATTCTCCAATGTATCCTACAATGAAAACAGTAAAGTATAATTCTAAGATTGCTAACTACATGGAACGTAAATTTTAATGAATTATGGGTAAACAGGATAGAAAATGATCGTGTATATTCTCACCTTTTCTCATCATGACAGTCAGAAATTTAATAATTACTTTGGAGCAAGGCCTCAACAGAACCTGCCTCTTTCCACGCTTTTCCGCGTTATTAATGGATTTGAGGGCATCGCTAAGAACGTTCATACGCACCATGGCTGAAACAATAAACAATGTGTGAAGTTTATACCAATAAACATTTTGCTAATTGTGTTGTTTTCTCTTTGTACCGATATCCTGTACTTTGTGACGTTACAACCTAACCTAAAATCAACGTAAACCCGAGTTTAAATAATACTTAATTATTTATATCTTGTTGAATAAATGTTAAACTAATAATAATTGTACTATTGCTAACATATTAATGTCACTGTTACATACTGCGTTCTAATATTCAACAGGCAAAACAATGGCAAAAGGAAACAACTTGCACTGTTCCTAACCCACTAATCACCTTAGCGTTAAAACTTTTTCGTCACAATATCTGACATAAAATATTATCACCGAATAATTCTTCGTTAAAAATACTAAGGATCATATAATTAATTTACGCTGGATGTGCCTCAAAAAAGGAGATTACCTGCGATTTAAAATTTTATTTATCACAGCAACGTACACGCTCGATTAGCCGAGTGAAAAAGAAAAGTTAGTAGTCAGTGTTACCATACTACCGCTTCAATGTACCTAAACATTATTGGCTGAAATCCTTGGAATTGAATTCAGCATATAACGACTGTTACTATTTATTATTTAGATTCATACGCAATAAGAACTAATATTAGTAGTTCTATTTATTACATTAGGCGTTGCAAGTGTTTAGACTTTGTGTTCAATAACAATCCAACTTGTCCACAAAGTCGAATATGATTGGACAACAGGCAACATGAATAAATAGCGTACTCGGTTACATTTTTTTCGAAATTATTTGTAGCCTAACAACTTTGAATTTCCTTTCTGTCTGTGGAGTTGCAGTTATTACAGTGAAAATGTTATTACAAAGAAACAATTTCACGAAAAAACGCTTCGCGAGATACGGGATCATAGAAAACAAAGATTCGATGCAGTATTCCCTCCGTAGCGTCGCGTTTCGGCCACCTCTTAGACGTCACGATTTTTATCCCCACCACTCGACTGCGAGTGTGCAGATTTCTTGAGCAAAGAAAGGAACGTGAACAAGAAAGACAGTGATAGTGGTTAGCAATGTATGATTAGATCAGTAAGTTATCTCTAAATACGTCTTACGCGTTATCAGAGAAAACACGCGTTATCTCTCCTTCTCTAAGATCTGCTTTGATTCTGACGGCAGCACTGTCGCAACGGCGAGTCGTCAACCAATCGAAGTAGAGAAAAACTTGGACCTAACCTCTATAACATCGTGCTACGTCACCGAACTCGCGTGACGCCATGGAGGAAAGAAACTGCGCATCGGTCACTGTTCCGTCGATAAGATAGATAAACTCTTGATCGGAAAGAAGAAGACGTACCGTAGAAGAATATAAACTGTGGTCAATTGGTCGAACGATTGGTGGTCAATTGGTTTTGCCGTCCCGTAAATGCGGATGTGTGTTGTATTAACAAACGATTATTGTGCAAGTACCGAGTACTTGTCGAAACACGAAATCTGAAGGTCGATAATCGTACGTCGCTTCGGAGAGTGGTGTAAGTTAACGGTCCCTTGCTGCTTTCGTCATGCTGTCAAAATTGATGAGGAAGACAGAGTTGACGGGAGATGCTCACTGATGATGGCGCCGCCATGATTACCCTACGTCTGGCAAGCCTGCCCCTGCACTCGTTCTCTCGATCCTCGGAGGATACCGCAACACGTATCGAGACCAGTACTAAATACCCGTAGTATCCTCGCAGCGCGAGGTCAACTATTCCACGATGGCCTCGACGTTAATCACCTCCCAAGAATTAATGAACAAAGGCAAACCCGGTGCAGCTGCTTATATTTATGCAGAATGCAGCAATCCAACCCTTGACAGTGGTGATCCACAGCATCTCAACGAACTGTTGGATGTACTCTTGAATCCTGGCAAGGCCATTGACGATTGGGAAACCATTGACTGGTGCAAGTGGTTGATGGCCGGTGGTCGTACACCGGATGAATTTGCTAACACAGGTACCATATACATTTCTTTTCCTTTTGTCCCAAAAAACGAGCAGATCAAAACGAGGATAAATGTATCCGACTCCTTGTTCATAACGCTTTTGTCCTGTTCGCATGTTTCGGGGTGTACCATAGTATTTTTCGCTATGTGGTCCTTGTTTTACAGAAAATGGTAGCGTAACACGTTGCTCCAACTATATAAAATTAAGTGTTACACGTAATGCTGTGCGAGCATAGTAGATTGATGTGTAATCATAAATTGGAGTAAAAATATCCATAGAATTCTAACGTATACGCAACAATTGTAAAGTATATAGTACAGGGTTTCTGTACTCGTTTAAAAATATTTTGTATCTACGTTTCAGTGAGGATGTACGATAATGCTACAACATGTGGACTGGTTTGGACACCAAATTTTGTGGCATATCGTTGTCGTACCTGTAGCATCTCACCGTGCATGTCTCTGTGCACGGAATGTTTTAAGAAAGGCAATCACTTTCGCCACGATTTCAATATGTTCCTCAGCCAAGCTGGAGGAGCATGCGATTGCGGCGATTCGTCGGTTATGAAAGAAGCAGGGTAAGAATTTGCATCTGTTATACAAAGTTATTCGTTACGCCGAAACTATTCCATTCTGTTATGTGCTCCCGTAGATTCTGTGATAGACATGGTCCGAAAGCTGCCGTTGATAAATCGGCACCATCGGATTTGTTGTGCGTGACGGTTGCGATGATGCCAAGGATTATCCTTCGTCTTATCCAACATTTGCGTGAAAATTGGTTCGTTATATAACTTTCTTTTATTACTAATGCTTTAAATAACATGTAGCGTTTGTAATCATTTTTTCTTTTCTACAATTGCAGTAAAGCACGTGCTCCAGACTATAGGGTTGCTATCCAAGATGCGGACGGATATTTAACCATGCTTCTCGACTTCAATAAAATGGGTACGTTGATGAGACGAGTGATGACGTCGGCGCTGACCAATCCACAGAAATATAGATGTTTCATGGATCCATCTGTATCAACTGGACAGCCAGAATACAACATTTATTGCCAGGATAGTAATATGATATATCAAGATGCAGTGAAGTCTTTGCCAAACCCAGAACCACCTGATGAATATAAAGGTAAATTCATACACATATTCTATTAATAGATATAGATACGTTATTACGATGCGATATAATATATATCTATTGTTTTTAGAATGCGCATCGTTGCAAGAACACTTAGAGCATACCACTTTCTTAGAAGAATTAATGTTTTGGACGGTTGTTTATGAATTCCCGCAAAAATTAGTTTGCCTGCTGCTGAATATGTTGCCGGATCCAGATTACAAGGAAGCGCTCACTTGTGCATTCGTGCTACATTATAGTAGAATTTCGATGATGCTCGAACGCTCAACAGATCCTGATACTTTAAGTAACAGAATAGTTCACGTTAGCGTGCAGGTAACTTTTTTTCTACTAAAGTAATACACATGTCCATCGTAAAAACTGAATCACTACATACTAATACCTTCGCGTTTCTTATTTTAGCTGTTTAGCAACGAAAGTCTAGCATTGAGAATGGTCGATCAACTGAATTTATTGCACGTTATGGTTATCAGTTTGAAGTACATGATGAGCAAAATTCTGATTCAGAATACCTTGCATGGTATGTAGATTTTAGGATGATCAAATATTGGAGTACTTTTCTGTAGCGTTAAGTGTTCTTTTCTCTGTTTAGATCCAGACAAAAATTTTCATTACGTAGTGGACTGTAGACGTCAAGTAATGAAGGAACATTGCTACTGGCCCCTAGTGTCAGATTTAAATAATGTTCTTTCGCATAAGGCTGTCGCTGATCGATTTATGAGCGACGACACACTTTTGGAAATGTGGTTCCATTTCCTATCTATGTTTCAAGGTATACAATACACACCTGGGTAGTCTAATATTCGATAAAAACGCGTGTAAAGATTCAACTATCAATATCTCTCGCTGTAACTACGTTCATTTGACGAATGCAAACAAATCCATTTGTTTACAAAAAGTAGAGCTTTATTTAAGAAACAAAATGAAAAAGTACATTAATCAAAATATTGTCCATCGTTAGCGATAACTTTTCCCCATCTTTCGGGCAGCAAGCGAATTCCGTGACGAAAGAACGAGTCATCTTTGGAGGTTATCCAGTTAGAGATCCATTTTCAGACATCTTCGTAAGAATTAAATCGTTTCTCAGCAAGTGCGTGTGCCATCGACCATATGTACCATCGAAACAAGTGATAGTCAGATGGGGTACAGTCTGGCGAATAAGCCGCATAGGGTAGCACTTCCCAGCGAAGGGCTTCTAACGTTTCTTTGACAACTTTCGTGACGTGAGGCCGAGCATTGTCATGCAGCAAAATCACCTTATGCTGTCTCGTTTCATATTGTGGTCGTTTTTCGTGCAATGCTCGGCTCAAACGGATAATTTGTTGTCGGTAAAGATCGGTCGGTGACTGTTTGACCAGATTTTAACAGCTCATAGTACATCACACCTTTCTGATCCCACCAAATACAGAGCAAAGCCTTCTTTCCGTGGATATTGCGCTTTGGCGGCGATGTTCAGGGTTGGCTAGGATCACAAATAGTTTTTCGACGTTTAGGATTCTCAAAATAAATCCATTTTTCATCCCCAGTGATGAGACGATGGAGAAACCCCTTTCTTTGTTGCTTAGTAAGCAGAATTTCGCAGATGATTTTCCGCCTTTCAATGTCTCTTGGCTTGAGTTCATATGGGACCCACTTTCCTTCCTTGTAGACTTTCCCCAAGGCTTTTAAACTTTTTTTTGCCTTCCACAAGGCTTTTGTTTTTGCGTTTGACACGGATCTTCATCCACCAATGCCTGCTATTCTTCGTCTTCGAATACTCGTGGCTGTCCAGAACGCTTTTTGTCCTCCACAGTAAAACCACCATTTTTTAAAGCGTCGAAACCACTCTCTACATGTTTTATCAGAAACAGCATTGTCGCCATAAATGTCTACAATCATTCGATGAGCTTCAGCTGCAGTTTTCTTCCAATTGAAACAAAAGATTCAGACTTCGCGCAAATGACGCTTATTCGGCTCAAATTCCGGCATCTTCAATGCAGAAAAAACGATGTTATTGAATTATTGATGCAAGCGTATATTGTTATGTACTGAATTTTATTGAAAGATGTTCAAACTAAAAAGTTAACCTTACTTTAGACGTTATAGTTAACGACAGTTTTTTCGAGCTACGGCTACTCGATGCTAAACGGACGGAACTTCCCGATTGACCTAATACAACACTTATATGTACTTTTAAAAAATCGAGTTTTTAAAGATGAGAAACCAGAATACCTCCTTCGGCATATAATTATCTCGAAAACTGCTAATTAAATATGTTGCAGGAATGAATGTAAATCAGCGAGAACTAAGTGGACATATTGAGTTCGAGCCTAACACGTACTATGCAGCGTTCAGCGCCGAGTTGGAAGCAAGTGCGTATCCAATGTGGGCTTTGGCCTCTCATTTGAGCGGACCCGAGAGTGCACCCCTCAGTCGAAGAGTGCTTAGCTATTGTCTAATGGCTCTGCAAGATTGGTTGGATGCTATTAATTACACCCATCCAAACGATGTAAGAACTCCAACAATTCTGCCGAGTGTCGTTTTGATTTTGTCGGTGTCGTCAACGATTGCTTTTCCTTTTGTTACAGAGCGACAGCTTACAAGTGTCGTTTCACCTTCCGCTACACCGATATTTTGCTGTGTACATGTGTCAAGCGGTTCGCCAACAAGGAGCTACACTTAATAATTTACTGCCTCCTACCGACATGCTGCACCTTCTAATGATGCATCCTCTACGTGTTCAGGCGAGTACATCTTAATAGTCCTTGATCTCTGAAAACACTGATTAGATTTCCGTAACGCCGCGCCGCGTTGAAACATTACGAAATACAAATCGGAATGACGCGTGAACCAACTACATACAAAGAGAACTGCGATTAGCGTTTTGGTTTTTATTTATTTGTATTTTTAAATCACAGAATCTTGAGGTACCTATTTACAGGGTACATACTTGGCTAGCCGATAGTTTCACGTTCTCTTGTCTCTTATAACATAGGCAACTGCTACAGATTAACGGTACAGATTTGTTTCTTTGAAATGTAGAAATGTGTTATACTTGTCATTCTTATCGATATTACGTCTTATAACATTACGTCAAACTGATAGAAACGAGTGGTGGTAGACAGGGAAAAAATAAGTTGTGTTTAAAGTAAAATAATATTAGGCGCGCATCGTATACATACATGCGAAAATGGCACAATGATGATAGACAGAATCAACAGGGTACGAGCATGGTTAATGTTTCGAATTACGTGGATGCGTGCTGAAACGAATCAACAATTCCTACCGTTTCGTTATAATTTAATGAAAAGAGCACGCAAAGGTAACATATAAAAAGTATCTACTAACGACATCTATATCTTATCATCGTTACGATATATCACTGAGATTTCATGTCGCTCTTATTCCGGCTAATGGGGAATGATTGATAACTGGTGGCGCGGGTGGCAAGTCGACCATCAAATGTGGGGTGAAGTCGTATGTGATTAGTTTCAAGGCCACGTAGCCTCCCGATCCCGGTCTGCCTTTGTGAAAAACTCCGGCACCCGCCATTGGAACCGGTGGATCCGATTTCACCGGTTGAATATCGATGAACGGTACTGTATTTTGTGCAGCATCCATCCCTCGATCGCTGGGCGAGAAATTCACGTACTGGTGCTTCTTCGAGTCGGGTAACGATGGCACTTGAACTCGAGTTGGTACATCAGGATTTTTCAATTCCAATTGTGATCTGTAAATCAAGATAACGCTGAACGTAAAAGAGCCCCCTTGCTAAAAGTACAATCAACCGAAGCTTACCTGGTGGTAACGTCGTTGCCTATCCAGAAACTGTTCACGGACGGTTGCGACAGTTCCCCTGACGCGAAAGCAAACGGCGTCACCTGTATTTCCAGATTCAATCGGGACCCGATCGTTCTAAACCTGAGACCTAGAAAGATAAATGCATACCATAATTAGTGTTTTTCTACGTGAAACGAGAATTTCAATTGAAATAATACGCATACCTGTAATCAGGTGATTTTCATCCGACACTAAATCGTCCAGATCCAAGCCTCTCTTCTCCCACGCTAGCGTATGATAGTCGACACCGTTCTTGACGTTCTTATCCAATATAGAGAACGGTACAACAGGCTTCCAGGCAACAGTTGTTTTGTTGATGTTTCCACGTGGTAACAGTTGACCCTCTTGTATTTGTATGTGTATTATCTGATTCACTTTCTTCAGCGCGACACCCGTGACAACCCTGTAACACAGAATTGTCTCTCGTTGTAAAACAAAGGATTTAGATGATCTTCGTTGAATGATCTACGACGATGTACTATGTATATTACTTGTTGTTGGCGGTGTCGGATGTAACTTCTCGCAAACTGAAGTACCGGTCAGATCTTGAGCTTTGATCGTCACAGTAGCAGAAACAATAACTGCAATGCCAGAACAACCAGTACCACCAACTGTCCACTTTCGTTTCTTCTTTCTTGCACATGCCCCGCTGCCCGAACAATTGGTTGTTCTCGTACAGCACGTATTCGTATCGTCGATGGCTGTTCTTAGCCTGAAAACAATTCACACTTGAACGATTCAACCGAGCCAGAGATCTTTAAAAACAAAGAGAAATTCAATTTACCGCTGGACACACCCACATGTCGGAATCGATGTACTCGCAATGTATCACATTACCGCTACACTTGCGTTGTTGGGCGCAGAACTGATCTTTGTAACATCCGTGCACGTTCGCGTAACTATAATAAGCGCAATTCTCCCTGCAAGACCTGTGCGCGTTCAGATCTATTTCGTTTACGATATAGCCTTGAAACAGTTCTGTTAACTGCGTGTACGTTTCATCTGCAAAGAGTTTTGCCGTTCGATCAAGTTCGACGTTTCGAATATTCGTCTACACTCTACACAGTCTACAGAAAACATACTTAATTTCGGACGCGCCGGGTCGCACATCCAGAGATCCCTAGGCGCGAATGCCATGGCGGTCTTCACAGCTCTTACGGTTTCGGATGTTCTCACTGCGTACTGTTGCTTCGTTAATTCCATTTCTTCGGTGAAATTAGCACCTGCATCGAAATACATACACTCAATGTTGTTATTCGTTCAATTGACTGTACTTGACATTTGTCTGAACGCGTTTGCTACTATGTAGTCCGGCTTCATTGTTTAAATACATATACAGTAATCGCTCCTTCGTTGTCCTGAATCGTGGGCACGATCGTTGTCCAGTGCCTACCCACTCCACTGCCTGTCAACGAGAGGATTAGGCCTGCGTGGATCTGGTCGCCAGATGTGTCCCAGGACTATCCAGACCCGCGCAGAACGGAGAACAATAGGAAAGGAATATGGCAAGGAAATAAGGAGTTTTCTAAAGCCAGAGAGTTGACTGTGAATGCTTTTCTTTGTCATTTAACTAGCCGTTTCACTAAAAACGCAGTCATAAATCAAAAATAGTGTCCGGGCACGGTCGTTGTCCGCTCAAACTCCCGGCCTTTGGACAACGAAGGAGCTTTTACTGTACAACTTAAGTGGCTAAAGTTAATTTGACTATCTCACAGTACCTTGATTGTACAGTCTCAGTAACATGTAGGAAAACTGAATCATGCTGTAGCCTTTGATCTCTGCTAGGGTAACCGTGCCGTAAAGGTTGTAGAGCAATTGTTGAAGAGATTGGTTTTCATTGCAAATTTGCGAGGCCGCTTCCTGTACAAAATATAAACTAGTTAAAATATCAATTATCCTGATCGAGGGTTCGCTTATCGTCACGAATCATTGGCTATATTAAATACTCGTTCATCTTGTCGTTGTTATATTGTACCTGATAAGCTTGAACGAACAACTTATCATGCATTATAAATTCGGTGATACGAGCGAGTTTGGTTATGATGGAGTGTTTCGGGTCGTGTAAAATAGCGTCCGAGATGTTCGCTAGCGCTTGCAAATCGAGCTCCTTATTCTTATCGATAATCTCGTGTTGCATTTGCCTGAAAATATAGTACAGCGTCTCGATCATATCGAGCTCCTCCCGTGTCCGGTTCCACAACCAAATGGAATTCAACGAGTTCAAACGGCTGTAACCGGGATCCGGAAAATTCCGATCCAACTCGTCGCCAAAGTCCCGGAAGCTCTTTATCAGATACTTCTCGACGTCGAGTCCGTTAAAACCCATCCGATATACAGCGTCATTGACAGTTTCCGTATGTTTGTAAAGATTGTGTCTCATCTCGTCGATATCTGTAGCATCTTTGATAAAGGCAAACGTTGTTGTTCCCCATGCTGCCGACACCGACAGCGACAGGAGGAGCAAGCACACAGAAGCTTTTGTTTTCTTCATTTTCTGCATGCCTTTCGATTTATCTCTCTACTTCTTTGATTACACAGACTTCCGGCACATCGTTACCTCACCTACGAATGAACAAGCAATTTTACAACTATTTCTTCTTTTCTGATTTGTCTTACGTCTCTCCGGTTCCAATTCGTTGTATCGCAAGGGTAAAGAGTTCCGAAAAGATCACAGCTATCGTCTTTCCGTGAACATTATCGTGTCCTCGAAACTACGGACTTTGGAGAACGAAACAGTATTCGACTACATACAGTGACTCCCACAAATATTCGGACACTCTTTGAAAGGCGATCACTTTTTTAATATTGTTCTATACGATTTGAACTTTTTTGTACAAAAAATACTAAAAGTTGCATTTTACAACATTTTTAAGCGGCCATAGGGGCCACTGGCGGCAACTCATGTCGGGCGAAGATATTTTGCTTTCTGGTTCGGTGAAAATGTGAAAATCTCAAGATAAAAGTCTGCTCTATCGCGTGATATAGTTCGATTTTCCGCTGGACCCTTATTTTTTGAGATAAATTCAAAAATATCTTCAAAAATTGGTGCAAAAAAGTGTTGTCTCTCAGTGTTCACTTCGATCGTTTAAACATGTTTAAACAATCATAATGTATTAATATTACGTATCACTGTATTCGGGAAAGTCTAAGTCACAATATTTGTTCAAAGTTGAAAAATATGTCATTTTTTCAAACTCAAATTTCTGAAAAACTGTGCGTCTAAGGAGAAAAATTAAAAACAGATTCGGAATCAGCGCAAAAAACTCTATAAGAATTTCATAGTGAGAATCAAAACACTTTTTGGCTGTTGGACAGTGTAATTGACAGAGATCTACAAAACGTATTTTTTAAATTTTCAATATAGGCCCACATTAAAAAGTTGTAAATCGCAACTTTTAGTATTTTTTCTACAATTTCGATTAATTGCAATTTTTGGAAAAATTTTTTTCACATCCTGTAGTAAACTAATTGCTCTAGCTTCCCAAAAAAAGTACAAGCCGTAAAGTCCAATTTTAAAAAAGTTGTCGGATTTTTAAGAGCGTCCGAATATTTATGGGAGTCACTGTAGATCAGCAGCATACCTCACCGTCTTTGTGTGCGAGCGACGCTTCTCTGTACTGTATACATAGTAGTACATACACCGAGCTTGTTTCGTGTTTCGCATACGCGAATCACGGTTGATGTAAGGGTCGAATGTACCGATTACGTTAAAAACTAGATACATTCGTCGCTATACAAAATGATTATGGTCTCGGAAAGATGACAAGCGTCGTGGGACTCGCTGCTTTACGACCTAGGATTAGCGTTCTTTGTTAGCGATGCCTTTTCCACTACATTATATCTAATTACTTTTAAAGTGAGTCATGTCCGGCTAAATATTGGCACTTCCGGTCATGTCGAATCATTCGATACGATTGAATATTCCATCATCAACTTGTTCTGGGGTACTTTTTCTCCCCCTATATAAAATTCATCGATGCCGCGCTTTCCCGTAGAAACATGTATGTATCTACAATAGAAAGGACGCTTTCCTTCCCGCGGAAATCGCGCTTCTATTCAACTTTTCTTCGTTCTCCTAAAATTATTTGATCGCGCCATAAGCAGACCCGCCTAAGGTTTCTTCGCGTATACCACAATCTTGTTAAACAAAGCGGTTTATTACTGGACCGGATTTTTACGTTTATGACAGAAATGAATAGGAGAGTTAAGAAAGAAAATCAATTTCTATTTCACTCCAGTTTGTTGCAATTCAGGTAGAAAATTTGTATTTTCCATAAAGATCTGCTGTCTATTTGTTACTCTAGTTTTCAAATGCGTGGAATCATTTTAACTTTTTTGTTTCGCACATGACGCAGAAGAACATATACAGAACGAACTCATCGCGCGACCCTGCTGACTAAGATCATTTCTGTTGACAAAGATGACACGAGAGACGATAAGAACCGATTTTAAAATTACATTCTGTTAAAAATCCAACAAATGATAACCGTTCGTTCTTTATTTTCGTTCGCTTTGAAGAAACGAATTTCAAGTGTGGAAAACCAAAATGGAAAAACGTCCGATGAATTTACGCATTTCACGGCGATGCCTAGAAAAAGGCTAGAGCTATATGTACGTATAGTAAATAGGTCACGGAGGTCAATGGTATCGTCCGAGCTGTTTTAATCGTAATACAGAAAAATTGGAACTGGAGAGACTAAAATCGGACGTCAAACGTTCTTACAATTCGAAGGTTCTCTAGATTCTAGGTGCACACACTCTGCCTGTTCTATCTGGCTCTTCTGTCACGACACGCTTCGTTGCATAAACATAAACATCCGTCGTATGGCCGTTTCACGGAAATATTATCGTTCGACGTGATTTTTGAAACAAAACGAAGGAAACAATAGCCGCGACGAGCTTCCTCGGTTGCTTGAATTCGACTGAAGGTCCCCCGTCCCCCGTCGTTATTTTACTCTGTGCGCCGCGCGCCGCCTTCCCCTCTCGGATCCGAATCGTTCAGGCTTTTAATGGTGTTATGTATCTCTGCGCATGCCCCTCTTCATTCTAACTAACTCTCGTCTGGTTCTGGTTGTTAAGTCGCTCGTTACGAAGTGCATTGTATCGTAGAGAAAACCACTGCACAAACGGTTCCTTTCTTTCATCGCAGTGGACTTCCACGAAGGACAAATAATCTTTCACTCGATTTCACCACTTCGAAAAGTTCGATCGCGAACCTCGTATGAATTCACTCTTCTACGAATACTCGCTCTTTTATCTCCTCATTGTTCTTCAAAACACATGACGATCGCAACTAGATCTCGAACGCCATTGCAATACTTCTTTTTGTTATTCGCGTTAGTATGTATTGTCTTCTCGCGAATAATACTCCGTGAGACCTTATCATAGTTCACGAATTGAATAGGTGCATACTGTCGGACGTCGCTTGATCATCGTGATAGTCCACTATGCCTAATACACTCGTTGTACTCAATGATTATGATAGGGTTCTCGGAACTGTCAATGATTGGACAGTAGACGACATACATACTTTCATCGTAAGTCGATTTAAATCCGTTTCTCGAGTTTCGGATTTTATTTGTGGACGCGATAGCGCGTCGTAGTAAATTACTTTAAAATAACTGTTTTAGAAAAACAAAAACGTCATCTCGATGTTTCATTTCATTCGAAGTCGTGATAAACGAAATTAAAGTATCGGGTCGTTAAGTATAAAACTTGAAGAATAAAACACGAATTTCAAGTACATTTGTCAAGTCTGGTACTTAATGACCTGATGGAGTTAATACGTACCAACAGTGTTCCCGAGGAATTTTTGATGAAAATTTCGAGAGAAAGGTTTTCGATACTTACGTTCATTTGTTTGGCCAGTAACACAAGGATGCTTCTGCTAAGAGTTTGGTCAGAGGAGGGGACTAACAATCGGTGAATACTTTTCAAAATATCAGGCAAAGCACCTGACCTAGAGGAGACGCATGTTGTAGCGAAGTCCTCCAACGTGAATCTGTCGTATGTTGTCGACGACACGGCGTATACTTCAAAATTATCGTACAAATCGTTGATCTGCCCGACATACTGATCGATCTTGCTTAGTTTATGATCGAGGTTTTCTTGTAACGGTAGATCGGCTAACAGTTTAGTCATAATTAAATCGATGTGCATTGCCATTTTCCTCTGAAAAACGTCGATCTTGCTCGACACTAACGATATACGGTTCCTCAACTCTTTCTCCATTCTATAAACAAACGGGAAGACATTCACTTCCTCGCCAGGCTTTTTCGGTTGTATCAACTCCCACGATTCGAGAATGTCTACTATGGTTTCACGGCCGAATCTCAATACATCCTTTATGTCCATAATGCTTATGCTGTCAAAACCGTTCGCGAACGGCTGGAAACCGATTATCAAACAAAACAGAAGAATCTTCGTGTTCACCATCGTCCACTGATTCCGATCGAAACTCGCCAACGAAATGAATTTCGAGAGAAAGGCTCACGGGAAATCTTGGCACATGTGTCACAGTTAACGAATTCTCTTCGTTTTCTTCTTCCGCCGCGTTTTCGATGTTCACGAATATTGAAATGGCTACCGACGAGTCATGAAGCAAATGAAAGTACCATTTCAACTAGGAATTGTACATAGGAATATCTGGAGAATACGTTGCGCGAGTACAGAGTTCCGTTTCACTCATCTGAAACTGTCTGAAACTGAGAATTGAGGATGAGAATCCCTCGTCCCTCGTCGCTCGTCCATTGATGACAAAATTGTTACAACGTGACAACGCTGCGTCTTGTACTGGCGTCGAGTGACAGGATTGGTCGGTTCGGAGGGGGAAGTGCCGTGAACCCACAAATCAGCTTCGAACAGTGAAAGAATACCAGCGTATATATTTAGTTCAGATATGATTACTCTGTTTCGCGATATACATATAATACTTTCTTTACAGCTAGGCGTACCGAACATGTTTTCTTATTGAAAAAAGTCTGCAAACTCTCTTGTTATTGTATTCGCATAAATGTTATTCGTAATAAAATGTTCCTTTCACGCTTCGCTTTTCCGCTCCATTAACGACCCTGAAATCATTTATAATTACGCATAGTACCGATTTCCTTGCCTTCTATTCTCTGATCGTTTAGAAAGGATGAAAAAATTCTTGAATAAAACAAAAGCGAAAATTATGTCTGCTCCTTCGAACTCGTGATGTGATTCAATTTTCAAAAGTACCGTTAGGCACTATAGGCACTGGCACCCGTTTATGAATCATGCATACCGATGCACGGGACACGGGACGATGTTCTTTTTTAGCTACAAATTTTTTTTCATGTTTATGTGTAACAACATGATTTTTCGTTCAGGTTGCTTTTTATGAGATCTGGAACGGCTTATGGGTTCGTAACGGACTTCAAATAAAAGGACAAGCCATGACTTATATACAATGCAATTTTTGCAATTCGATGGTTGACGCGGATCTCTATCTTCTGCAAGTCTGCGCAACGAAATTGCAACCGGACGTCTTTATGAAAACTGTTATCGAAAAGTAATTCTTTCGTTTTATCCTTGTTTCGTTGCTGTTTTCTTAGATAGAACATAGAAAATAATCACTCTGTTCGTTTAGGTTTCACGTGAGGGAATGGATGAGTCTCTGTTTGTATCATACGCGTCAAAACGAATACATGGAAGGAGAGAAAAATACTCCTATGTTGGAAAGCTGCTTAACGTTTTTAGCTACCTTGGTAAACGTTCGAACAAACCTAGGTAAATTTCTCACAATTCACTTCCTATTTAATAATTAGAAGTATACAACTCGCACCTATATTTCTGCAGGTTTACCCGATAACGAAATGTCGGGTCTGGAAATGGTTACGTTGCTGTGCATGGGAGACAAGACTCACAGTCAGTTAATGGAGTTAATGCCAGAGCGTTGTGGTACCCCGCAAAACAGAGACTTTGAGTCTATTTTGGCTGATGTATGTTTTTCTCTTGCATTATTTATAGAAGCATCCAAGTATACAGATTTCTCCAACGATCGTATAATATACTTTACAGACAGCGCAATACAAGGCTCCTAATCTCGAAGCCAGCGGAAATATGCAGCAGGGAATGTATGGCCCGAAACCACACGTGTGGGATGAATTATTTGATCCTCTACACGTTTTATTAAGAGCGGTGCATAGGAAAGACTTTCAGATATCAATGGATCGTTTCACTGAATAGTATGCTTACCTTCTTAACGAATCATTTTATTTAATGTCTACTTCTGTGCTACTTTTACGTACCGATATTTATTACATTGTTACAAATGTTACAGCGTGAAGCAATCAGGAAAACTGAAAAACAGTGCGACACCGTGGCCACCGTTTAGACATCCTGCTCCTGTTTCATTCGATTACGACGATCCGCGACTCGCCTTACGCACCAAAGTTTTCCACGCTATGATTTTAATAATTCTTTACAAGACTGTATACGGTCATAGCATATCAGAACACGTAATGGCATTGACTATTTACTTATTAGAAATGGCGGTAATCACTGCCGAAATACCTGAAAAATCAGTAAGTACAAAGAATTTTGATAAATAATAAAAATAATTGAAAATCGCGAAAATAATCACGTTTGTTCCGAATTAGACGAACCGCGTATGTCACTATACCAGCGAAGGAACATCTCGTGTGATAAAGGATATGGATCTGGATAGTTTTTATAAAATTGATAATTTATCCGAAAATCTGAGGACCGTGGTACCACGCGTGATCAAGATGCAAGAATCAGAGTCGGAAAGTTCTGAAAGTAAGCACATAACCGTTAGCGAACTGTTCTCTTTTTTTATTTTCCTTCTTCAATTCTTTATGTCTTGGAGATTCAATCGCTTTAAACGTCTCTTCTTTTAGGCGAACTAGAGTATGATATTCAAGATGAAATGACTGATGTTGCAGCTTCGCTTATGCTAAACGACGGGACAGACGAAAGCTGCTTGGAAACTCTAAGTCTACCATCTTTACCTTCTCTACCAGCCTTACCAGCGGCAGATGGTAAGCGATTTTCGATTTATTTGTTAACAATATGGAATATACCAGCTAAGAGAAACAAGTTTCAATCACTTAATTGGATTTAAAAGTATGCAGAACATTTTATATATGTACATATGCCTTGAGAATGAATTTTTCTAGTATTATCAAATATATGTTCTACATCCTCGTAAGTCACTTTCAAGTCATAAGTTTCTATGTAAGTTAAGACACACCCTGGATATGACGTTAGTTTTGTTTCTCCTTTTATTATGCGTAGCCCAAGTTCATATGACTATTGTACCTGAAGACGGAATTGTTGCTATATCAGATGTTAACAGCGAAGACGATATAATAACTCCACCAAGAGCTTTGCCACCATCCACCGAAGGGTCCATGGCCCTTGCCCTTGAACCACCTCCTTCGCCAAACAGTATGTTGCTCTTAGTCTTTTCCGCTTAATCCTGTAGCTGTATCCGTAATATTGGATGTCGCAAATGTTCGAGTTGATCAAGGCTTTTTTTCTGGTGGAACATAACTACGTATATGCATTACACAATGTGAACGGGACAAATGCGAAACACTTGGCTCTGCTTAACGCAGCTAACACAAGCAAGTTCTTGGGTTTATTGTTTATAGTTTTATAGAAAGAAAGCACTGAATACTACAAAATATTATAGTGTATAAATACATAGTATGTTTGCTTTCGCTCGACTAGCCTGCATGTATAGAAGAAAGATTACAAGTTGACCTATTCCTTAATATAATTTTTGTTAACTGCGCGTAGATATGGTCGGTGGCCGACTAGCATTGCCACCAGCGCCTCAACGACCCGCTGTTATGGCTGGTAACGAAATAGGTACTGCCCAAAGAGTTTACCCAAGTCTAAGCACTTCTGCCATGGAAATTGTTCCATCAACATCGAATTCTCATAAGCACTTAAAGAGGAGAGAGCCTGTGGTAAAGAATTCTGATTCGATCATATCCGCGCGATCAGTTGAAAATAATTTTTTTATATCAAATTCATTTCTAACCAAGTTAATCGATCTTTCTTCCGTTGCAGAGAGGACAACCAAAGACAGTTAAAATAGGCGAAAGTATAATTTCGTTGTTATTAAAATTACACTCTCAATTATCGGGTGTACCGGACAGTTACAGCCTCGAGCAATGTACTATGTCCGATAACGAACCTAGTAGTAGTTCAGCAACCCCACCAAAGGAGTCGAGAATCGGCGACGGGCCGTTCTTCATCTCACAGCTACTTAATAAAATAGCGAACTTAGATCCTATGTGCAAGGAGGCTATCATCGAAACGAAGAACAAACTGTGGCCGCTGACGCAGGCGTGCGAGGACGAGAAACGGGAGAAAGAACGCCGCGAGAAAGAGGAGAGACGAAGGCGAGCAAAGGAGAGGCAACAGAAGGTGATGGCTGAATTTGCCAACAAACAAAAGCAGTTCATGGAGAAGGCACTGAAAACAGGTATTTACGATCAACGTCAAAGTAAAATCTGAATCGAGGACAACACTGCAGCAAGAAATCAAGCCACGATATTTGCTTATAATTTTCAGACGAAGGAGACGGAATATGTAGTATGGACGGAATTGAAGAGGACAATGCAAACAAATTGACCAGCAAAAAGGAATACGATTGCGTAATTTGTAATCAAACTACTCCCACCAGCGAGGATGCGCCGATGGGACTGATCGTATTAATTCAGGTAATAAATAAACGCTTGGATTGTTAGTTGATTTATAATTACGATATATTAGCGCAGTGTTTTACCATATGGTTTTCATGTAGCCGACATGCGTTCTCGGTCATGCACTGCAGCAACCAGAGCGGCCAGTTTTACCCACTTCCGATGACGATCCGCCTATAACAACAGGCGACACCCGTAGCGCTCACTGGGCCCGTAGAATGCAGAAGATAAACGACTATTTCGCATACGTAATTACTTCTGTCTCAGCCGATAATATCCTCGAACGTCGGATAAATCGAAATGTATTAATAAGTCTGAATTCGTATCCCGCAGACAACATGGGTGTTGACTGTCGATTGGCTCAGGGAGGATGGAGTTCACGTTCAGACGTGCGGTCATCATTTGCATCTCGAGTGCTTGAAGTCATACTTGGTGTCTCTGCGTAACCATCAAAGACCGCAGAATATCGCGGTGGAAAGAGGCGAATATCTGTGTCCGCTTTGTAGACAATTAGCTAATTCGGTTCTGCCGCTTTCCCCGCAATTAGGGGAGTGCGCGGCAGTGGTTCAGTCACATCACGCGTCCACCGCTACGATACTCTTAGAGTTAAATAACCTGCTGAAAGAAATACAACAGAATCCTGTGAGCTTTCTTATATCGATATGTCGCAATTAGAAGTGTCTATAGTCGCAACGCACCATCTATCTAACATGTCTGATCTTTCCAGCTCTCGTCAAATTTGAATGTGGCAATGGTGAAATCCATGGAGGACATGACGGACACGTGCACAAGCTACAAGGATGGATACTATACTCCTTTGTTTCCTAGTCCTCAGAACTTGTTCTTTTTCATAACTTCTATAGCCCGAACGAATTTCGAAATTGAACTGATCCAACGTGGCGGATCGCTTTGCGTTCAATCACCTACTACGATACCTCAGACGCCGAAACGCGACTGCCTTGGTAAAACATTTCTTTCTTTTCTCCTGTGCTTTTGGAGCACGTGCTGCTTTCTTCATTGGCGGGTGTATTCAATTACATTCTTTTTCTTGTATTCTTTCAGTTGCACTGCTCCACGTTCTGGCGATGCATGCAAGAATATTAGCATCGTGGCCAGTGCATACTATTTGGCAGCAACTGGCAGGAATACCTGCCGAGCCAGCATCCACACTCGCCTTGAGGCCACGCGAGAAAGAAGTTCCATTGCTTCTCATCCACCCAACTGTTCTTCTGATACAATTCATATTGCTACTTCCTCTCCACTTGGATCAAAGTATGTATCCTAATACATTGTTGACAATTTTCAAAATCTTCTTTCTTTATGCTAGCTGAGAACTGTGCTCTAAATGTTTGCGACGGTGCATTTTACTTTATTTCTCAAAATAAAGTAAGCCTAGGCGGGGCATCTCCCGTTATTTTTATTAATTTCGAAAAAGTTTGTTTTCTGTCCGATTACCGGGTGGGGCACGGTAACTTGGCACAGTAACTTTACTCACCCGTCTACCCTAAATAGTAAATCGCCTAACGATCCAACAGTGCTTAACCAGTTGAATTTCTTCCAGCGTACTTCTCTACCGTGGTGAAAGTACTCTACAACTTATTATACTATCAAGTGGTACTTCAAATCAGTTGTGGTCTTACGCAAGCGGAAAGAAACGCGATTTTAAGGAGAGACCCGGGTATGGACCGTGGTCCTATGTCTTCGGATACTATACTATATAGAATCATCGAATACTTTCATAACAGTGAGCTATATTGTTCAGACGACATGTACAAACCATCGACTTCATCATCTACGTCGTACACGAGGATGAAGATGCATAACATTGAACAACAGGTAACATTGAACAACACTATACATACAGTGACGAGCAAAAGTGTAAACACACTTCGTTTGTTTTACATAAAACGTGATAATACAAGCTATTTTCCAATTGAATGATAAAGATTAGGTAATAATAATTATATGGTGAATGTGATAAACAAAACAATATGAGAGTGCTCACGCCCGTGTCTAACTTGCCACCACTTTTTGGCACGCTCACGCTTAGCACGGAACAGCTCCTACACCGAGGATAGAGCCCACTTTTACCACGAAACAGAGACCACACACCACGCAGCATGTTTTAGAATGAGACAGAACCAGGCTAAGCGTCCGCTCTACCTTTGGACTAGGATTTGATCCAGGCTAAGAGTGGACGGGGGGAACCAGGGGAAACCGCTCTACCGTCGGTCTAGGATCTGATCTAGGCTAGGATTCGGAGGCATCGAAAACCCGGGCGTGAGCACTCTCATATTCTCTCTGATACTACACAAATGCTGGGGAAATGAAATTGTCAACAAACACTGATAGCCAACAGTTGTAAAACACGTTTAGTCTAGTGTTTACGTAGTTATTCTTCGGTGTGATAGTTACTTGACTCGCAGGAGAAAAAATGAAACCACTTAGTGTAGACAAGAGGAACAGTATAATTTCATTGTGCGATAAAAGTTTTTCACTATGACAAATTGCAGTAAAATGTGATGTAAGTCATACGATAGTTGTAAAAATTAAGAAAACCTATGGTAGTGCGTCAACTTCTTCAAGAAACGGTAGACTGCGACCTGTTTCTGGCAGAGCTGCACGTGAAATTGCACATCGTCTTCGGTCTGAAAGTCATAAAACTCCAAAAATCGCGGCTCAAGACATTGGAGTAAATACTAGTGAATGGACCATTCGCCGTTCCTTAAAGAGAATCGGGTTGAAAGCGAAAGGAAAGAAACGCAAAACCAGCTCTTTCAGTCAAAAATATTAAACTACGACAAACATTTGCTCATACATACAAAGAGCGGACAACAGAAGACTGGAAAATGGTTATATGGTCTGACGAAACAAAAATTAATAGATTTGAATCTGATCGAAGGTCCTGGTACTGGACTTCATCCGAAAATAGTAATCAAGCAAGTAGCATAATACAAACTATAAAGTCCGGGGGTGGTTCATTTATGTGTTGGGGTTGTTTTACTCATAAGGGTGTTGATCCTTTAGTTCGGATAGAAGGTATCATGTGCAAAGAGCATTATTTAAATATTTTGCAAAATAATTTACCTTCTGTTGTTGATTCTATTGAATTTCCTGAAGATAAACTAGTATTTGAACAAGACGGGGATCCTAAACAAACTGTAAAGATAGTAAAAACCTGGCTAGAAAATCAAACATTTTCTGTGATGAAGTGGCCAGCACAAAGTCCGGATATGAACCCAATCGAAAAGTGGTCAATTGTGAAAAGAAGGCTAGCGAAATATGAAAATCCATCCACCTTCAGGTGTTTATGAATTGTGGAAAAGAACAGAACAAGAATGGTACAATATTAAGCCGGAAATTATTAAAAATTTAATAGATAGTATGCCACGCAGGCTCTAGAGGCAGTACAAAAAAGTAAAGAAAAATGATAATATTAATTTATAGCTTTATTTCGACGTGCATAATTAAAGTGCAAAACTATAAACATTGCTACAAATCCTTATTTTTGTAAAATATTCGATATATTGTTCATATTATCGAACATAAACTGTTATGTTTTGTTTATCACATTCACCATATAATTATTATTACCTGATCGTTATCATTCAGTCGAAAAATAGCTTGTATTATCACGTTTTATGTAAAACAAACGAAATGTGTTTACACTTTAGTCGTCACTGTCATTGACCCAGCGACTGTAGAACCATCGATGTTATCATCCGTTCGGAGGCTCAAAAAATATCCATTTTTTTATCATATTCCGATTACGAATAACCATTTCAAATGATTAACATCAACATGAATGAATTTGATTCGTTCATAGTAGTAGTTGGTAACCAACATTTGTTAACTATACATATTAACTCTCATACAATAACTTTGAAATTTTGTCCGATAATAACTAGACTGCGGATCTTTATACAAATTCTCATTTCTTCAAAGATTCTTCTTCCCGGTGAAAATGAAATATGTAAAAGCATTATCAATCTTTTTGATTTGTACATGCAATCAATACATAAATATCCGCACTCTACTTACAACAATTATGACGTCTGCATCCATTTAATTGTTATTTCAGATACAATCGCTGTGCTTACCATTCTTGCGAATAGCTGCACTGCTTCGCTACCATTTGTACGAACAACCATTACCCCTAGTTAGTACACCACAGACTGAGTTCGTGAGATTAGTTTATTATTTGGAACTAGTATCGGAAGGTATGGATTGGAGTATATTCAATTCGACGGTGGCCTTGAACTGGCATAACAGCGAGGCTAGCGTTTCGATACCCCGACAATGGTGCGATCAGTTCCTCATGTTTGTTAGAGAACCCTATAACATGAGATACCTGATTACGGAGCAGCACATATCGTGGCAAACACCCAAGTTACTCAGTCTTCCAAGGGAATATGAAAAGTTATTTTCGGTACGCAATTTTATACGCATACATAGATTCTTCAGCCAGCTGCATCCAATATCTTTCAGATCGAACAATCAATGTTTCTTTAACGTTTCTAGTACTACCATGAACGACAATGTCGGCAGTGCCACTCGGTTCCACGAGAGATCAGTATCTGCCTGATATGCGGTACAATTGTTTGTCTGAAACAAGGCTGTTGCAAGCAAAAGAACGTTTGCGAAGCTGTCCAAGTATGTATCGCGTAGAGTCCTCTCGGACTGCGTTCTTCTTTTCTTCGAACCTATAAATATGATTGCTTATTAATACAACTTCCCATAGCATTCAGCCGTATGCGGGACTGGTACCGGCATATATTTAGTGGTTACGTCAACTTATATCGTTGTGATCCGAGGACGGCGAGCTTGTTTGTGGGGATCTTTGTATCTCGACGACTTTGAAGAAGAAGACAAAGATTTAAAGTACGTAGCTTTCCTTGTGTGATGATTCTCGATGATTCAATTATGTTCGTAATGTGTTATTTCAATGTGTTCTCGTAGGCGTGGCAAACCTTTGTATTTAAGTCAAGATAGATACCAATTACTGGAGCAGCAATGGTTGACTCATAGGTTTGATCACACGAAAAAAGCGTGGGTTTGGCATCGCGATGCGCTGTGACCTTTCTTACACGTCGCAAGGCGCTAACTTTCTTAAACGGGGTTGAACAACTTGAGCTGGTTTTCTCCCATACAATGCTTCGCCAAGAAATAACAGCGCTTTAAGAATTAACGGACCGCTCGAATACTGTACGGATATTATATTTATTATAATGCAAGTAAGTAGATATAATAATTGAATGAAAGTATTATAAAAAAACGAGGTGAGAGCTAAACTAAACAACAACAAAAAAAAAAACGTTACATATTTATAGTCATACCACCTGAAAGATTATATCTGAAGAAATGTATGTTTTGAATTAAACTGTGTACATTTTATTTAAGAACATATACATATATAAATATACATATATACATGATGTCCTAATTAAAAAAAAAAAAGAATACTTATGTAGCGCGTAGCATTTGTACTTCAGAGACGGAAACGATTGATTTTCGTGAAATTTTGATTGTTGCTAGAGAGCAGATATAAATTGTGTCCCTGATAAAGGCATAATTTTCTTCTTTAGAATTTAAATTAATTCTTTTTTTTCTCTATTAAAATAGTTTAAATTTATTGCGTATCTTGTTGGACAAGAGAAAAGGGAAAATACAAAAAGAGAATAAGTTACGTCCTATAATTTATTCTCTCAAGTAATTACTGGTTACTAAAAAAAACTCTTCCCGTTACTTGGAACCTCCAATTGCATTCAGATTCAGATCATTGGGAAACAGAATTTGCTCGACCGCTGTAATTTTTGTAAATGGAAAAAAGTGTATTGCGCTGAACTTATATACACACGACGAAATCGAAGACTGTGGAGTCTTTCGTATCGGAACTCTGTTTCGGAGTTAAGTTCGATAATCGTATCGAGCTTAATACCGAATCTGAAACCGATCGTTTATTAATGTAATTATATTATTGGTTACTAAAAAGATCGTTACATACATACTTAGTTACTTTGATGTTCGAGGTTTATTCGGATCATGTATTCAGAAACAGAATTTACTGGACCGCTATAACTTTTGTAAATGGAAAGACAAAGTGTACCGTGCTAGATTTATAAAACATGACAAAACGAAAGACTGACGACGTCTTTACTATGGAAACTCTGTTTCTGAATTAAGTTTTTATAACGAGTTGAACTTGATATCGAATCTCCGTATTATTTATTCTTGTATCGCGTTGTATGATTCCGTTCTAACTTTGATTGATTCTCGGAACGCTCAGGAGAAGCAAAACGGTTGAATGCAACGTGTGCACGGTTCCTTTAAACCCAAGGTGAAGGGAAATTTTTCTGTATGCGTTCAATCGGTGGGAAAGAAACGTTCTAACACGAAGCAATTCTGTATAGCGACACTTTAGCGAAGAAAACGACGTGGAAATTCTATGCAGAATATGAAATTAACAACTTTTTAATCTACAAAAGAGAATGACCAGAGTCTGTGGTATAGTGATAAGCGAATTTATTGTTATAAACACCTCATATACGAGATTGTAAAATCTTCTCGCTCCCTGTAAAAAACAAACTTTCGTTCGCGCGATTCTCCCCCGCAAAGATTTGTAAGAAACTATTATAACGAATCTGTCACGGATCAGGTGGATCTGTGATTCGGACAATATCCGATGCATTATTTTTCTGTATGCATACTACGAGCTGTGTATATTAAAACTATATAAATTCATGTTTTTTTTGTCGAACGAACTATTTATCTACTTGCTGACTTCTTTTCGCACCAGTGCATAAAATAACGATTAAGCGATTGAACTGTGGCAAGTAAGTTTTTATTGCTTCGGAAGAAGCAATTTATATGCGATATACAATTCTCACGATTAAGAACAGTAGTAGAGGAACGCTCTACACTCTACATACAAAAAAAGAATAAAACAAAATCCTCCTGTTGAAGATTTCGAGTTTTGTGATACTACAATATTATCGAGGCAGAAAATTGCTTCTTCTAGAATGTAGTTTTTTGTAAATATGTAATAATGTTAGGACGCCACACATTAGGATTATTAGATGACGCAAGATAATTTGTGTATAGTTAAAATATTTTTAGGCATACTCGTTTATAACATTTAAGGATTTTCGCGAGTATCACCGTCGTTGAAACGAAGTGCTAAAAAGTAAATAATTAATAGCAACTATCAACTCTGTTCAATGTATAAAGAAAAGCTATACTACTAAATAAAAAGCTTTCCTTTTGACGTATAGTACATTTTTCGTTCCGTTTCATTTCTCCGCTGTCTTTACTGTCTATACGCGCACGTACGTGTATAAACATGAAATAAACAGAAAAAATGAAGGATTATTTTTATTTGTTGTTGTTGTTGTAGGTAATTATTACAGGTATTTTATTACTATTGCCAGATGTAAACATGATTGTGACACTGATGAAATTTAATGATTATTACAATGCTGTTTATATCAAAATCATTATATCTGCTTTTCTTACGGAATTCAAAAATTTCTTCGCGCGAATGCAATTTTATCGTTCGCGATAATATTTTACGAGACAATACTATTAATGTTATCGTTATACTTTACTTACAATTTCTAACTATAAACATGTTTACCACTTACAGTGGTTCTAGAAAGTTTGTGTACACCATTGTTTTCCATTCTTCAAAATAAATTCTAATAATAATATTATAATAATAATATGTAATAATAATTTTACGATCCTTCTCTACGCAAGGAACATAAAAAATGTACGTGTTAATAACTGTGTAATTATTTCTATAATTTAGTAGTCTACATAGATACCATTAATTATTCGTACGCTAAAGTAGTAAGCGATAAAGCATTTGATCGAATTTTTATAATAAGAATCATTAATCTATTTATATCTTCTAATATCGTCGCATCACACAATAGAAAAGTACGTATATCATAATATGGTATAGAGAAACTTTTTGGAACCACAGTAAATTAATTTAATTGTAAAGAGAGAATTTAGTATTGTTCGAAGAATAAAACTGCTTAATAGTAGAGAACGAAATTCCGAACAACTTTTACACGTTAGTAATAAAAACAAAAACTATATTACTTATTTGTACAAGAATAAATTTTATTACAATTTGTTGAAATTTTGTCCTGCTAAACCATTGAGTAAGTGTTTTGTAATGAGGATGCCCATAGAACTTTGAATAGATCTTCGAGGAAAAGAAGAAAAAGAAATGAAGCGCCCAACGTTAAATAGATTCACGGGTCTTTGGTCCAGCATCTGCATCTCAAACTCCGATTCTCAGAATAACGAGAATCTATCGACAACAATTCATATAGAAGCATACATTTAAACATGCTCGTACTGTTCATTGCGATAGAACACAAGTATTCCGGATAAATCTGTTTGATGGCAACGAATTTGTAGGAAGCATCCGCATTACTTACATCGAAACAACTACTCCATGATTTTATCATAAGAAAAAGGAAAACAACCAATCCTTTGTGTGTGTGTATATATATATATATATATAGATAGATAAGACATATCGTTGACATCGAAATTTCAAAATAAAAAATTGTTACTATTGCGATCGTTATTGAAAAGCAAAGGCAAAGGAGAAAATATTACAATTATTTCTGTTTTTTTTTTTATTAGAGATGTATCTTGAACGCAACAATTCTTTAGAAATCATGTTCACATTGTATAGAATATTTACGTGCTTGAATAATGAAACTAACATATCTTTTCTTTCCTTCTTTTCGAAACTTTTGTAATACTAAAACTACCAAAAATTCAGAAATCTATAAAATACAAATACATTGCCGGATGCCGGATGTTAGAAAAGGACAAAACTTATGACATTAAGGCATGATTCTTGTGTTTTTGTTGTTGTTGTTTTGTTTTTGGTGAATGAATGTGTATATTGTATGAAATATGGCTGTCGATGGTCCTTAATCTTGCTTCGTTACAGGAATGTAGAATAGCACATCAAAATATTACGTAAAAAAACCAAATTACATAATGCTTTTTAACATACATATACATACTGATGAACTTGTCCATTTCTTTACGATAGTCACTTTCACTTTAAAAGATATTAAAACTGAATAATAGGTTTAATTTCCTTAGTAGTGACCACCTGTTTGTTCTTGATACACCTCGATAACATCGTCATTTTCCATTTCCAGCTACAATAATAAACCGTTAAGCGCATCGTTAAAGCGCATTGTCGTATGATAAATGAAATTCTTAACCGAAACTGATATTTTCAGAATTAATATTAACAGAGCAACGTTACACGGTTCTAATTTATTTACCTGTTTCGGTGTCTCATCATCGTTAATCCTTTTACCATCAAAAAGAAACCTGAGTGATGTCATAGGAACACCCTGCATCAAATTTGTTATGTTCAACGTATCATTACCGATGGTTTAAACATTCGAAAATGTATTATATACGTATGACAAGTAATTTTCAAATACCTTAACACTTTACCTACCGGAAGCCTATTAATAGGATTTTCAATAATTCTGCTGTACCAAAAGAAACCATAGAAACTTTCTTTTACATTGCAATCTTAAATGAAACTAGTAGATGACGTTATCGAGGCTGACTTGTTAGTTCACAATGAAAATTGCTGCTGCAGGTTTAAAGGTTCCATTAAAAAGTGTTTAGCCATGTACTATAGATTTTTCAAAATTATGCGATAATCACCGGTACGTGGTAATGTGTTAACACTGGTATCACATTCGTACTCACAGTTACGATCTAACGAAAATCATTATAGAAAAGCAAGTGCTAAAGAATTTTGTTAATTACTGATCATACGGGTTAGAAATAATTAGAGACTGGCTCTATTAGAAAATTCGTTGGTTTTTTCGAATTGCATGAAATAGTGTATCTGTCAAGGAAAACACTATCAGCATGATACAACTCGAATCTGTTTAAACAACGGAGAAAAAACTAACCACACGATCGCTATATGACTTCTTGAGTTTACCCATTTGAGTAGTCATCTTTACCCTAAAGTGAATTTCATTGCTGTCCTAAAAAAAAAGAAAAAGAGTGAAACAATAAATGTGAACGGTAGGATATCGTCGATGGGTAATTGCGAGCGAGAGAAATAAATTTGTGTCGTCTCTTACGTTTCCGACGACTTTGAGCTTGATGTATTCGGAATTCGCGTCGCCTGGGCCGGCTTCGGGTTTTTGCTCCTAATACGCAAGGTTAGACCGATTAGACTCGACGTATGAACGAACATATCGATGTTACATTGTATTTATATCGTAAGATACTGCTACTAGCTGCCGGTTTATCGGAACTAGTCGACTCACCTGGTTATCAGACATGATAATTAATTAAATATAACAATTCTCGACCACGCGCCAGAACAGTAACCAAACACACGCACGCAATATGGCGCCGCGCTTTTGTCAGTTTCAGTCTTCTAAAAATAAAAATTTTTAACGTTTACTAGAACGCTCGTTCAGAAACGCATCACCGTTGTACCACCTTCCGTCAGTTCCGTCTTCGACTGGAAATTCAAAATACTGTACTCGCGCGGCGCGGCTTCGTTGCGATTATTTATCGGTTCTATATAAATATTTACATATATAGTTTACTTTTGTAAATATGGATATCATATCGTTAATGTACGATTTACAATTTATATTAGCTGAAATTGTCATATTCAATTTGATAAATATGTAGTCATTATAAATGTTATAATCATTTTATCTACATAGATAAGCGGTTCTTCATGTGGTTACAATTCGTTTTTATTTGATTTAGATTAGTAATGTGGTATTTATTTATTTTCGATGTGGAAGATTACAATTATTGTACGTAATTGAAAACAGGGTCAGAATGTCAGAAGACTCATGGCGCTAACTAAATATTTATAGTGGGACGCCCAAAATGCTTTATAGAAGGTTGAGACACTGATATATACTCTATATTCTATATATACTATGGATTGGAGATGCTTGAAACGATTTGAAGAAGGCTTTGGCAGTTTGGCAGTTTGGCACTTTGGCATGATGCGCCACGATCGAAGGTCTTTTGTACCATTTTGTAATATGTACTTCCCTCGCCCCGCAATCACCCGCGGTACCCCTTGCTTTGCCTCACTTTGTCACACCATCAATCAGAGCAGAGATATTGGTGCAAGATTTCACTGCTTGAACCTGTCTAATATGCCATCTGGCGGCGACAAGAGAACTAACCTCTGTATATTACACTTTTCTGAGGGAAGTCCGAACACCTCTACAGGGTTTCCCAAAACTTCTTCAACTCCCGGAAATAGGAGGTTCCTTAGGTCATTTGAAGCGACATTTTCCTTTACAACTTTGCAAAAATGTTATCCGCGGCTTTGTTTAGGAGTTATTAGCGAAAAACACAGACCAATCTCACCAATCAGAGCGCGACCTAGACGCGAGTTGGCACTGCGCGTCGGGCCGACTGTGCCCTGTGCCAACCAGTGCTTCGATTGAGCCCAACTTTTCTCGCGCATGCGCGAGAAAACAATAACGTATCTACTATTGGGTAGCTGAGCGGCCAGAGCCCTGAGGCAGTTATATTGGCGGGAATGTACCAAAGTAATCTTACCGGACAAAACGACTCCAGGACGTGTCCTACGAGTTGCAAAATATACACAAATACACTTGTTATACATTCATTTTTCAGAATCAAATCATATAAATTTTTGAGAATTCTGCGGGGTACTCAAGATTTTATTGAGAAGCTTACGTTACTGAGGCTGAAATCGTCGCGCATGCGCAAGAAAAGTTGGGCTCAATCGAAGCACTGGACGCGCCAACTATTGGCCGACTGTGCCAACTTGCGTCTAGGTCGCGCTCTGATTGGTCCGTGTTTTTCGTTAATAACTCCTCAACAAAGCCGCGGCGGAAATTTCTGCAAAATAAAATGTCGCTTCAAATGACCTAAGGAACCTCCCACTTCCGGAAGTTGAAGGAGTTTGGGACACCGTAAAGGGTCCTGGGTAAAGACCGTGGTAAAGTGTGACGTCACAAGATAATTCTTAAGATAATTTCAAAATGGCTGACACAGCAGACTGCGCAGCGGTACGGACGTTTAGGAAGAGCAAATAGTTCGTGCCGGAATTAATGCGTCTTATGGGAAAAGCGGCACGAATCATTTGCTGCTGCAATGAATATCCAATATTTTTCATTTTGTATGAATAAATTATCTTTATTGTATTGTAAAATCTCTTTCTGCAATAGATATTCGTTGGTAGGAAACCAAACAAATGAATAGTAACAAACAAATGCATATATACAAATTAATCGAAACTATTTTACAAAATTTACAATGAATAAATATTTCAATAGGAATTTACATTATCGTAAGTAATGTGTAAGACAAGGAGAGGTTGAGTGCGGGAAAAGGACAGAGAGAGACTCACCCGTGCCACCTACTTTCAAGGCGCTGCTAATCCCCTGATAAATACTTACTCCTGATACAATGAAAGTGTCCGAAAATTCATTAATAACTCGCTTTGCGATAATAATTTATAACAATTTGTGATCGGAGAATGTAGACTGGACCATTAGCAACTTACACAGAACATTTTTGTTTCTAATTGGTTTATAATGAAAGTTATTAACGATTCTTCGAACTCCTGTCCCGACATAACTTCAAATTATTACGAACACTCTCCACAAATAATGAATTTTCCAATTCGAGGGACATCATTTATTCCTTGCCAAAGGAATCTAGAATGAAGTTTTTACGAAATTCCCGATCTATACACACATATATATATATATATAAGTTTTGTAAAGATCTGTTGCCTAATTACTGAGTTATTAGCGATTTATGAGCTGGTGGCATGCCGGCCAGATATGACTGTCCTTGTCGCACACTCAAGCTCTCCTTGTCTAACACATTACAGACATAGGAGAAACAAGTACTCTGTGCAAAAACTGTTAATAACTAATTAAATACGAGCCCGATCTACAAAAAATTGCTACTGGATTGTTGCTAGAGGTCTATCCTAACTTCTGCGATCATAAATCTTCACAGATTATATCTGGAAAGTTAGAAAACAATTTATTTATAAGATGGTGTCAATATTTTCCAGCTCACTTTTGGACAGGGATCCGGAAAATTGTTAATAACTATTTAACAACTAATAACAGCCATTCAAAAACTATACGTGAAAGTAGCAGGAGGTCCACCTTGTATTCTCCAATCGCTAAAGTTTATAAATTGTCGCTGTGAACCAAGTAATTAATGAATCATCGATTAATTTGATGGACGAGTGAGGTCGGCCATTGCTGCCGTTGTCGGATACCAGGGCTTCGGAGTCGGTAGACAAAATTCTAAACTCCAACTCCGACTAAAACTACTCTTTTTTTTTATCTCCGACTACGAATCCGACTCCAACTCAGCCGCTGATTTCGACTCCGACTCCGACTCTCCAAATTGAAAAAATATGTACTCAAAATAATTAAGAGATGTAATCAAACTGAATAAATAGTTGAAATATTGTATTAAAGTCTAAGAATATGGAACAGATAGCTCTGATACAACACAACATTTGTTTGTTACTTTCTCACTTTTAGGAAATAGTTAGAAAATACTACTACCATAACTTTAACTGTTTCTCCTCTACATAGTGCGCAGGTATACATATACAGTGATTCCCACAAATATTCGGACACTCTTAAAAAAGCGATAACCTTTTAAATATTATACTATACGATTTGAACTTTTTTGGGAAGCTAGAGCAATTAGTTTACTACAGGATGTGAAAAAAATTTTTCCAAAAATTGCAATTAATCGAAATTGTAGAAAAAATACTAAAAGTTGCGTTTTACAACTTTTTTATGTAGGCATATATCGAAAATTTAAAAAATACGTTTTGTAGATCTTTGTGAATTAAACATATTTTGAAAATTTCGTCAAGATCGGTCGACGTAGCAATGAGCTACAAAATTTAAATTAAGATGGTAAAAATTGCAGATTTTCAAGATTTTCGGCCTATAACTGCAGATTCTTACATCTTTTAATACCTGTCGCTTTTTTCCGCATCAACCGATTTCGATGAAACTTTTACAGTGCATATAATTGACACAGATCTACAAAATGTATTTTTTAAATTTTCAATGTAGGCCCACATTAAAAAGTTTTGAAACGCTACTTTTAGTACTTTGTATACAATTCCCAACAATTGCAATTTTCAAAAAAATTTCTTTTCACATCCTGTAGTAAACTAATTTCTCTAGCTTCCCAAAAAAGTTCGAATCGTATAGTCCAATTGTAAAAAAGTTGTCGGCTTCTTAAGAGCGTCCGAATATTTGTGGGAGTCACTGTACATACATATGTATACAATACGTCTATACTGTTGGGATGCCGATTATTTTCAAAAAGATCGATTTTTCTGAATCGATTATAATCGAAGCTCAAGAATCAATCCACTAAAAAATCGTTTCCAAAATAATCGATGTTCGGAATAATCGATTTTTTTTAGGAATATCTAAAAATGATAAAAATACGAAGATCAAAATTTTATTGGACTCTTTTATTAAAGAAATAAAGTAATAATAATTATTAGACTGCGGAACTTTATGCATTTATAGCAAAATTGAGTATATGAAAATCAAAGAAGTTGAAAAATTTATTCCGTACTTGTTTCGCGCGCATGTCGTTGCACGTCAGCCAATGGTCGCGTGGTCGGCCGAGTGCGATTAGGGAATTAGCCAATGAACGAGTTCCGTTAGAATCATTATGCGCAGTTGAATTGTCGCGTTTTAGGAACATTTATATAATTACATTTGATAATAGTTGGGTCTATGATTTCTTTATACAGTCTCCACAGTAAACACTCCCACGTACTGTCATACAATTTCAATTTGCCATAAAAATCGATTATTTTTACAATTTTAGAATCGATTATTTGTAAAAATCGAATATTGAAGAATCGATTCTAAAAATCTATTTATTTTATGAAAATAATCGATTTTTTAAATAATCGATTAAAAATCGACATCCATACAGTGGCGGACCAAGGCTAGTGGGGGCCCTAAGCGGTCAAAATTTCGCCCCCCTTTCCAAGAAAAAGTTTCAAGAAAACTCTCATTAAGTTATAAACAAAAAAGAAAAGTAATAAAAAATTCCATGCCATAAGACATTAAATAAATTTATTAGAAAACATACATACATATATTTTACACATTTTTTATTTTATATGAATTTCCGTCTTGCTTTGTTTCTTGCAAATTCATGAATTATTTTTGCATTATCAATTCGGCTTAAAATTTTCTGCTCCATATACAGAATAGCCATATTATTTAGCATTTCTTCGCCGCTGCAGCTTCCATACTTAGTTGTTCGCAAGACATTCTGGAAATTGCACAAATCCGTCCCGTTCGCCGTTGTGCGCGGTTCGTCGAAATGTTCAGGTCTGTACGAGGCATTACGTTTTGTTCACAAGAACATAAATATTGTGACAAATATAATCGCACAATAAGTATTTATTATTTATATTAGATTTTTTCGATTATTTTATGGAGGATTTTTTGAACGTTTTCGGTCATTTCCAAAATCTTTAAGTTAAGATATTTTAAAAGCACGGAGCCCCTTGGTATCCGGGGCCCCCCGCGATCGCTTAGTCCGCGTACCGTTAGATCCGCCTCTGCATCCCTACTATACTGTAGACTGTTGATCGAATATTAGAAATTTATTTATGTATACATAAATCTACTAATGATTTATAAAAAAAAGAGCCAGAGTTGGAGTCGGAGTCGATATATTTTTTTCCGACTCTGACTCCGACTTCGGAAGTCGATACATAGCTATTTCTAACTCCGGCTCCGACTCCAGTGATCAGCAATTATCAAACTCCGACTCCGACTCCGAAGCCCTGTCGGATACCTCTTCGCATATCATGTGCTCCTGGTAGTATCAGGAGATTCTAAGCGCCGCAGAAGCATTTTACCACCGACATAGTATCTCGTCGGTGATTTTACACATAGGGAAAATTAGTTCACAATCTCGTCCCAGAGATGGCGACACTGTTCTCTCTATCCTTGTCGCACACTCTAGCTTTCCTTGTCTTACACATTACGGGCATAGGAGAAACAAGAACCCTCTGCAAGAATTGTTAATAACTAATTAAATATGAGCCTATTGTATTCTAGTTGCTTCGATCATAAATCTTCACAAATGATATTAGGACAAGATTGCGCGGCAAATTGGTTAGTTTGGAAGGAGCGCGCCTTCTATTGGCCGAAACGGTCGCACACACACACTACATACTAGGCTGAACGATAGACCGATAGACCCCTCTTCACCCCTCTTGCCTTGTGCCATCTTGTCATCGTCGACTCTGCTGCGCCACTGTGCGCCACACACCACCACACACACAGTGGTATTGTCCAATTGTCTGCGCGGAAACCACAGGACCGATGACCGAGGTAGTCCTTTTCCCCGCGTATGTTGTTGTCATTTCAATTGTTGGAGGAATAATCTTGTACTGGTAAAACTGTTGAAACAGAGGTTGGTGCATAACGAGGAACTTGCGAATTCAGAATTCAGGACTGTACAAGACTGTGCTTATCGATCGATTCGAATCGCGAGCTGCGTCTGGGTTATCCCAACAGCAATGAACCTTTTACGATAACCGAGGTTCCGTCAGCTGTTCCTCGCATAGAAAGACTATGCTTCAGACTCTTCGCGAACGATCTCAGAAACGCAAGAAACTTCTGGCGCAAACGGTGAGAAAAGACGTTCTTGAGGTTATGGCTGGTGTTGCGATCCAAACGGAACAACGGCATACGGTATAAGTAAATTAGGTGGGTGAAATGATCGAACGTTTATCGTTGTAGCTTGGCGTTTCGAGCGTGGACGAGTTGCGACACATTTTGGGCACGGATGTTGACGATTCACAACGAAAACGTGTGAAATCGGTGTCCGAGAGGTCTGTGAATGGCGCGAAAGATTCGAAGAATGACGCGGGCCCGACGGACGAGATCGTTTACAAAGACTCTTCGACGTTCCTCAAGGTACTTACAGTATGGCGAATGGCCACTAATTATTTCACAAACGAACGATGGAACACGTTCGTATTCGGTCGGATATTAATTGAAAATAATACAACTATATTTGCTCTATGTATTTACACTTTACACATATTCATCGAATCCCTTCAGTATGTAATTCAATGTAATTTACTTACCTTAAGACGAAACAGCTTGTTTTATATGGCCGACAAGAAATTGTTTTATCAAAATAGAAAAATGGCAAGTATTGTAAATTTACTTGGACTTGGATTTGATTATAAAGGGATTGAAATTGAATTGTAGGGCACGCAATCGTCGAATCCTCACAACGATTACTGCCAGCACTTCATCGACACGGGTCAGCGACCGCAGAATTTCATCAGAGATGTGGGCCTCGCGGATAGGTTCGAGGAGTACCCGAAATTGCGAGAGCTAATCAAACTGAAGGATGACCTGATAGCGGAGACCGCGACTCCGCCAATGTACCTGAAAACGGATTTGCTTGCGTACAATTTAAAGGAGCTGAATTGCAAATTCGACGTAATACTAATCGAACCCCCGCTGGAGGAGTATCAGCGTACGTGCGGTGCGACCAACGTGCAACTGTGGAATTGGGATCAGGTAGAAAGAACTGTTACTGGAAAAAACAGGGGAGCGGCAGGCACCACCCAGCCAACCAAAAATTTCATTTCTGACGAGCGTCTGTGCGCGCAGCTGTAACATGTTCTGCCGTCAGCTGGCGCAGGGCATTGGGCATGGGCATGGGCAGAACGAAGCCAGCATGCTGGCGGCTGGACCCTGAATCTGCCTTTGTTTAAGAGGGCAGCACGGTCGCACTGATGTTGGCGAATGTCATTTTACAGGGCAGCACCGTCGGTGAGGATAGTAGTAAGGATAGAAATGTGGCCGATGTCAGCGAAGTAAATTTCTATTGAACCAAATATATAGCACTCGTTCTTTTTACTGACAATTAAAATACCGATTTTTGAATGCAGAATTTTATTTTGTGCACATGCAAGGAGAAAAGACGGGGGGAACAGCATCCGCCACATCAGTGCTGCCCTCTTAAACAAAGGCAGATTCAGGGTCTAGCTGTCAGCAGAACAAGTTACAGCTGCGCGCACAGATGCTCGTCCAAAATTGAGCCAATCCTGCCTTGAGCAGGTCGGAGCGTAGTCTCGACAGTGTTTTGCCCGTTCTCCGCCCTAGGCAGGTTCTGCTTATTGCTGCTCGTGGCAGGCCTGGTTGTCTGGGCAGTTCAACTAGAAACGACTCGTAAAATAACCGTTTCAAGATCGTTTTGTAGATAATGGAGCTGGATATCGGCGAAGTGGCAGCGAATAGAAGCTTCGTGTTCCTCTGGTGCGGTAGCAGCGACGGCCTAGACATGGGACGTTTCTGTCTTCGCAAATGGGGGTTCAGACGATGCGAAGATATCTGCTGGATCCGCACCAACATCGATAACCCGGGCCACAGCAAGAACTTGGACAGCAAAGCTGTGCTACAGAGGACCAAGGAGCATTGCCTGATGGGAATCAAGGGGACCGTCAGACGATCCACCGACGGGGACTTCATTCACGCGAACGTGGATATAGACTTGATCATATCGGAGGAGCCCGAGTACGGTTCCATAGAGAAACCCGTTGAAATATTTCACATAATCGAGCACTTCTGCCTTGGCAGACGACGGTAAGACTATCGCGAGTTCCGGGGGCTCGAATTTTTCCACTGACCTAGCACGAAAGAAAGCGTAGGACAAGGAGGGGAGGTAGCAGAATTTCTAACGAGTACACCGTTGCCTAGGTTGCACCTGTTTGGCCGTGACACCACCATTCGGCCCGGCTGGCTGACTGTTGGTCCCGAGTTGACCAATACGAACTTCAACGCTGATCTCTACACCAGCTACTTCGCAAACGGTCAGATCACAACAGGGTGCACCGAGCGGATCGAGGCTCTCAGACCGAAGTCTCCGCCGCCGAAGGGCAAGGTAACCGGTCGAGGAAGAGGAGGGTTCAGCAGAGGACGGGGCAGAGGAAGGTAAAACGGCGCCACGCATCGGTTATATGTACCGTACATCGCGGCCCGGGACACCGACCAGACCCCTTTCGATCGAGGTGCGAAAAGAAACGGCTCTCCCGTTGCGGTTCTCGATTCTACCGTAAAAAGAACTTGTACTTTTCTTGTATTGTACGATATATCTCTTACTTTACAGGTTGTAACGTCGCTTCCTTTCGAGGATACCGGTGTGCTCCATCGAGTATTCGAGTATTCGAGGATCCAGGATTGTCCGATACGCCGCGCCATCGCATCGAATATTCGCGAACAGAGAAAAAAAGAAGAGAACGCGCTCGCAACGACGCAACGCAAGATCTTCCAACACCGCGGATTGCAATCCTCGTTCTCGGTGTATCGTCGACAGGTATACGACACACGAGTCCGTACGTTTGTCCGTAATATTTTGTAACGCAAAAACCATACAAAGTGTTTCCAATAAACCAGTCGAAGAAACGAAGAATCCATTCTCGCCCCGGCGCGGTGCGGCGACGACCACTATATCGAACGCGACGTACCGCGGAACAACTCGTAAGCCCAACCGATCTCACTCGACATCGATATCGTACAAAACATCTTAAATACATACATATACTTCTTCCTATACTCTTCTTATCAAAAAGGCAAACGCTTGAGATCCGTTCGTGTTGCTTTGTACTTTGTTCGTTGAGAAAATTGAAATTTCCATAAATAACAATGTCGAGAATTTTCCACCGAATGACAAGCAGAGGCGCGAGACAAACTTAAAAGAGAAACAAGCGGATTCGTTGGTCCCGGTGCGAAGTTTCTGGACGCGCGAGATACATCGCTTCGACGAACGAACGTTTTTTACCGACGCGTTTACAATCGGAATTCATAAAACAAATCACTGTCCCGTTAAAACGAATAAAATGATCGATTTTTCGACGCGAACACGGAAGGAGCAACGAAAGCAGACGTTGTTGGATCGGAGTCGGCCGCGCCGTTCGTCGTATAAAATCGTCCAACGAATGTCGCGTATTCGGAGTCACGTTAAATTAAAATAAATCGACAACGCGCTCGCGCGGTACATTGATCGTCGAGAGCGAAAAGGTTCGTTCGGAGGGAGGCCGATCGAAGATCGGCAAACCTATGTATAATCGAATCGGCGCGGTACATTGATCGTCGAGAGCGAAACAAGGTCGATCGAGGATGTCCAGTTCGGGGCCGGGACGTCTTACAAACGATAAGCATCATTTCAAAAAGGAGATAAGTTGGAGCCCAGCAGAAAAATGTTCGAAACTGTCCCGGCGATTAGCGGCAACCGGCAACCGGCAACGGAGTGGGAAACGCAGCGGTTAAGAAGGTGCGCAGCGATGGACTGGCAGAGACGCAGGCTGAATTTGTTGGCTACCGATCGATATCGTGTATCACGTGCTGTCAGGTGGACGGTTTCTGAAAGGAGTTTAGCTCCGACCGGTCCCCGCCGGAGCTAGTTTCAAAGTCACAAATACGTCGACTCCCCTGTAAGCAGAGCCAGCGTGTCAGTAACTCGAGAAAATTTCATCCGCAATTAAGTACCCTGGTAGCATTTATGGTTGGCGTTTTGTTGGGCCTCCGTTGGCGGTATCCGTTGGGCAACCGTTGGAAATGTCGCTCTTTTTTGCAGTTGGGTCAACAGTCAGGGCCAACGTTGGGCCAACGCTCACACCCAATCTAGAGCCAACGGTGCTACAAGACGAACCCACCGATCCCACATTCTGATTTCCTCTTTTTATGGTATATCACAAATAATATACATATTAAAAATGTATTTTCACTTTAAAAACTAAAATAATAACCTACTCACGTCGGACTTGAACCCGGACCCGCTTGCGTAGTAGGTACATGCCCTATCGCTGAACCTACAGGAGATTCTTGTTTGTAGATGCTATGATTAGGGCTATTAGATACGTCAACAAATTAAAATTAAAGTATCTAAAAAAGGAAGACCCATTTTGAAGAAATCCAAAAGGGTCTTCTTATATACATATATACTACATGAACACCCCCCTTGCCTTTCCCTTGGAAAATGGAAAAATTAAAGAATTGAAAAAATTCCAAGGCTGCTCACAATAAAACTCTAGTAGATCAAACATCGCGCAAAAATTACAAATTTTAAGTATATTTAGAAATACGAAAAAAAATCAATTTAGAATACAACTTATTTTTGGTTGCAGCAACACTACTGGCGTCTCTTAGACGATATATTTAAATGTTGGCAGATTTTCGTTGGGCCAATGTAGTATAATCGTTGTAAATTTCACGTTACTTAACCGACTGTAATATCTGTAGGCCCAACGTCGGGTATTCGTCGGTAAATTGACATAATTTTTCGCCATTGGCCCTACGTTGGAGATTTGTCGGCAAACCACTAACCATTCCCCAACAAACTCCCAACCGTTGGCCACCGTTGGCCAACCGTAAATGCTACTAGGGTAGGTACAATAAGGGAGAGAACTCGATTGCGAACGCGCAAACGATCGCGAGGGTGGGGGAGAGAGTGTGAGCGAGTAGCGAGCGAGCGTGCGCGCGATATATCTATATATGTATATGTAGATGGGTAATTAACCGATGGAAAGGTGCCGGTGCCCCCCGCCCCCTCCCCCCCGACGCGTTTCTCGCGTTCTCACCTTTCCTTCTTCCCTGCCCTGTCCTTCTCCCCTGTTCGTTCGCGGCGACGGATCCGCTATCCGTTGGATAGAGAAACCGACAACAAATCCAAAGCCGAAAGTTCTCCGATGCTCGACGTTCGAAAACAGAGAGAAGAAAACGGTAAACAGAGTCGGGTAGGGAACAAAAATCTGGAAGAGTTCTGCTCTCGCATACAATATCACAGAGAAAATAATGCATCTTATTTATATTTTTGAACATTCCGCATGAAACATATAAAAGTTAATCTTAAAAGGTGTTGTTGCTGTTGTTGTTGTTGTTGTCACTTATAAAACGGTATTCGTGAACTCCGTACGAGGAAAAAATACATTCCCGGAGAGAGAGAGAGAGAGAGAGAGAGGGGGGAGGGGGAGGCTTATAAATACATGTCGTGCCGGCACGCGCACGCATGTTATTATTCGTTTGACACGGGTGGGGTGAATGGATTGAAAAGAAACGTGTATTAGTAAGTTTACCTTGCGTTTAACTAATTGTTAGTGTCATAGCAGGTAAAAAAAAAGAACGAGGGAGGATCGCGACGCTAATTCGATGAATAAAAAACGGTTTCGTACGAGGTAAATTTACTAATCCGTTCTCGGGTGGTTCGCGGTTCGCTGCCCCAACCTATACATACGCGAAACTTATCGCTCGCCTCGCGATCGACCATTCTCCGTTTTCTCTGGTTTCCCCCAAACCGAATCGAGCCCGGGGGCCTGGGGCTCGTCCCGTGTGTTTCTTCCCCGTTTCTTCTCTCTTCGATGTTCGCCGATCTCGTTCGGTTTTTCTCCTTCGTCTCGATGATATACATACAGTCAGCGGCAATATTAACTGGACACCCTTAAAAATCGCATAACTTTTAAAATAGGTCCAAAGCACTTGAACTAGTTCCCTAGAGAATAAGTAAACAAAAATTTATTTTTTAAGATTGCAATTGGTAGGAATCATACAAAATTTTAAAAAATTATGTTTTGTCAACTTTTTTACCTGGGCCTGCAACGATAATTTAAAAAAATGCGTTTTATAGATTTCGATAAGTTATAGGCATACTGCAAAATTTCATCGAAATCGGTCAACATTGCGATGAGCTACATACGTTTAAAGATGAGAGTTTAAGGGCGAAAGTCGCTGAGAGATCACCTTCAAACGTTTGTAGGATTTCGATGAAATTTTCAGAATGCATATAAGTTATCGAAATCTATAAAACAGGCCCAGATAAAAAAGTTGACAAAACGTAATTTTTTAAATTGTGTAGGATCCTACCAATTGTAATCTTAACTTTGGACGAATTTTTAAAAAGTTACGCAATTTTTAAGGTTGTCCACTTAATTAATATTGCCGCTGACTGTACATACATACATATACATATGTACAGCATACATACACATATACAGATATACCTCGTTGCGACAACAGAAAAATCGAACGTATGAATACTGAATGCGATCGCGTGGTTCGTCCAACAGAACCTCGAATCTCGATGAGAATGCGTTCCTCGCGTCGAATCGTATCGTGTATGTCGTCGGCGTCGGCGCCCTTGCGCGACGCAACGATCGTCTACTAACGTATTTACCGTACGGTCAAACTAATTCTAACGAAATCCATACAATTACGCTGGGAAGATTACGTTTGCGAGCGACGAGGCACGCCCGGAAAAGCCGCTCGAGCGAACAAACACCATTCGACGTGAAGCGAATAACACGTTCGACTCGTTTCCGTTCTTCGTGGGAGGATGATCCTCTCTCTATACTTTTATTTTCGGAAGGATTTAGTGTTGCGGGGGGGGGGGGGGAGAGCCAGGCGAGGCGAGGCAAAGCAAAGCGATAAAGGCGAAGCGAGCGGGACGGGACGGGACGGGACGGGGTGTGCTGCTAAAATACACTTTCTTTGCAGTCATAGTCGGTTTTGCTAGACTTTAGCCAGGAGGCTAAACTTCTCGTTCGCGAAAACACTTTCTCCGATCGATCGCGCGATCGTTGATCGTTCGGGACGCGCGCGCGTGCGGATCCTTAGAAAAAATAAGCTTTCGCTCTATCCGTTGGTCGAAGATTACGTGAACTAGGAAGGCCGCGATCTCGCAGAGGAACGTTTCTCGCCGTCCTCCCGAAACACGACTCGCGACTCGGCTTTGCTCGCTCGTCGCGAATTCGCTCGCTTCGCGATACATCCCGCGCGTCACGCTCATTTTACATACATATGTTACAACACGCTCTCGCTTCGATATACATTATATGTATGTATACGTATGTACAGGGTGTTTCAAAATTACGTGTCGTGACTACCCTAGCGTGATTCTCCATCTCTGGATCGGTGGAGATTTGTTAAAAAAAAACTTGCCGCAAAATTGACCTTGACCTTGAATCTCAAGGTCGAATGTTTTTATCATTTCGTTGTATAGTGCTCGTCAGGAGGAAGAAAATTCTTAAAGGAACCACGGATCAAAAACGAACCGTTCGCTTGAAAATTGACGTCGAAGCTCAAATAAGTTCTGAACTTGTTCTATTTCCATGTTTCCTTTGTAGTTAAATGGAATCCAAATAGCTGTGTAATGTTTCCAATAATTTTATTTCACTCACCAATACGCCAATGATGCTGTTCAATTGTTATTGTCTACTATTTCGCTCGCTGCTTATCTCAACGTGGCTTCGAGCACAGCGAACCCCAATCAGTGATGCCAGAAATGCGCAACAAACAGTAACGTATCTATGATGAGGTAGCAGAGGCCCGAGGCAGTTACAATTGACAGGAATGTACCGAAACAATCTTACCGGACAAAAAGACTCCAGGACGTGTTCTACGAGTTATAAAATATACACAAATACACTTGTTATACATTCATTTTTCGGAAACAGATCATATAAATTTTTAAAATTCTGCGGGGTGCTCGAGGTACCCCATTTCATTGAGAATCTTAGTATACTGAAATTCTGGCGTCACTGATCCCGATCACACCTCGCCTCAATCGTACGTTAATTTTCAAGTGAACGGTTCGTTTTTCACCGGTGGTTCCTCCCGAACTTTTGTTCCCCCTGACGAGTACTATACGACGCAATGACTAAAAAGTTTGACCTTGAGATTCAAGGTCAAGGTCAATTTTGCGGCAAGTTTTTTCAACAAATCTCCGCCGATCCAGAGATGGAGAATCACGCTAGAGTAGTCACGACATATAATTTCGAAACACCCTGTACATAACCACTCGCGCGCTGATTCTTCGATACTCTCGAAAAGACGGCGGCTTACGTATTTTTAGAATTTTCGATGTGAAAAAATTATGAAACACAATGTCGCGTCACGTAGTCAACTGATTGTTCCAACTTGTGGAACGATCCAAGTAGTATGGTCCGATGTTGAGAAAGTTATCGTCTTTTCAAGAGTGTCCGAATGCTGATGCGATACGTACACGCATATACATTGTACATACATGCATATGTATGTATATCGGCTCGACGAGCACTCTTTTCGCAATCTCGCTCTCGTTTTCGATCATTCTAGGAACTTTGCGCGCTCTTACGCTTTTTTCGAGTCGGCGCAGCGCGGCGTTCGCTGTTCGACTCGCGGTCGAGTATCGCGATTACGGTCCAGAGGTGTTCCCGTGCATCCTCCGAGACGCATCGTCCCGACTTCACATCGGGAAAGTTCGGCCGCTCTTCGAAAGGGTGCAAACGTTCCTGCGAAAATCAGACAAGCACGTCCCTAACAGCGAGACAATTTTTCTATTCGTTCGACGAACGGGGGATACTTGTTTACAACGAGTACAGAATTTTCTAGAAACAGATATTATCGTCGCCACCGTCGATTTACAATTTTCTTAAACCAGGTAACCTACCGGCGGCTACTTAACCCTTAGGTGGACTTCGGAGTGGCGCTATACTCGATCGATCATGAATACATTTGGTTGACCAGAAAATCTCGACGCGTGTTTTCGCATTTACAAGCTTGAACCGATCCACCACTCGGATAGATTGGTTAATAGATTGTAGAAATCATCTCTATGGTTCGCGATCTTTCCATCAATTGTTCATTATCGATAACGGTCGCGCGAACCAACCAGTCACCCCCGGCAACGTGATCCATCAATTTCCAATTCCAATCTCAAGAAGATCTTTAAGCTACTTCCTCGATATAGCACAGTCGCTGAGAAACGTATAAGTCTGTACAATTGACAGGCCTCCGGTAGGTAAAGCGTTAACGTTACGAAAATCAAAATACCTTTTCTTCTTCCTGCGTAACACGATTTTCTGTGGATGACCGATCATGGTTGCCGAGATCCGAACATCGATAAAGACTGGTTCCTCGTCGTCGCCAGGAAACAGAAGAAACGTTACATGGAACGCGTCGACGGTACTCGAGTGACTTTCTATCGGGACAGGTCGGGACTGTCGGGAGAACCAGCGAGACCAATGGCGGATTTATCGCCTATCACCGGGGCCTGTGACGGGAAATATTCCAGAAATTCCAGGTTTTCGAGCGCGAGTAGAATAGGAAAAATCCGCCACTGTCGGAGAGGGGCGCGCGCTTGCGTGCGTGCGTGCGTGGAATTGCGGCGTGCCAGGTCCAGGGCCAGGGACGAAGGAGTGAAGGACTAGGGTGCGTTCCGTTTCACGCATTACGCGCATAGACTGCATAGAGAACCGTTCCGTTTCATTGAATGCACGCATCAGAGCGCACGGAGTGCATCAGCTACCACAGCTCAGAGGTAAAGCGTTTGATGCGTAGTCGATGCATTAGCGGTAGATTCGAAAAAAAAGTAGGCCTGCGCACAACAGAGCGCCTCGGAAAGGCCGCGGATCGTAGCGGAAAGGAAAACGACGGTTTTTGGGGGGCAGGGCTAGGTAAAGACAGAGCCGCTCGAGATTTATTGTCGCACTGCTTCCCAAAACCGTCGTTTTCCTTTCCGCGACGACCCGCGGCCTTCCCGAGGCGCTCTGTTGTGCGCAGGCCTTAAAGCACTGTGAAAAAACGAAGCACAATTTTGTTTTGGAAGAAAGCAACGAATTATCAACCTTGTTGCTTGCCAACCATTAATGTTAAATACATTAACTCCAAATCAAAATTTACAAAGACATCTTCCAATTCATCTTCGCTGTCACTGATATCGGTAGTATCACTCGAATCGCTACAATTGTGTTCAATTCTTCTTTTTCAATGTTTTTATTTAACGAAAATAAAACGTTAACGCGGATAGCGTTTTGTCGCCCATGTAAGCAGCCGTTTTTGATTCGCATCGGATGCACGGGAAAGTGTTCCGCTTCCAAGCGCGCGTCATCGTGCATCATGCGCATTAACGAAACGGAACGATGTCAATGCGCGCATCACGTTGAATGCGATCCACGCGCTCAATGCGTGAGACGGAACGCACCCTGAGTGAGTAGGAGTAGGAAACGGAAAGAGGAAACGCTCGGCACGCACGGGGTTACCGGGCCCGTGCATCGTTAAAACGAGTTCTCGAACCCCGAGACGATTGGTTGGTTCGTGGCAGGCCCCGTTGCTCTCCGGGACCGACGACCGACGACCGGCGTTCTATTGTATGCATCGTTCAGCCGAACATACTCCGATCGAACGACGGGCTTGGAAAATGAAAATTCCCGCGGTACCAACGTGGAAAGGTGGTATTCCCATGAATGGATGACACTGCCGATGAACTCACAAAACATCTATCGATCCTCCGTTCGAGAGAAGGCGGTACCGGCCGACTCGTTGGTCCATGTCCACTAGGGGTGAACAGACAGACACACAGACACAAAATTGGTCAGTTATCGTTATCGGTGCAGGTTTGGTCGGGTACTCGAGTGCTACGTCTACGGAGGTGTAATGACCAGGTGTAACTTGTGTGTTTGCGGTGGAGGACGAAGCGAGGTTCTCCGGAACTTCCTTTTCGGTTCCGATCTCCCCTGCGCGTGTCTCTCGCCCAGTTTGCGAATTCGCGATTTTCTCTGTCCAGTTCTGTCTCGCAAGTTGCGCTAAAACGTTTCATTTTCAACCGAACGGTTTTCACCGCTCCCGTTGTAGCCGACGAACGCGCGTCTTCGACACAGGAATTACAACTACTCGAGCAGCACCCCTACCTCCACCGTGTATGTACAATGTACAGTCGACAAACGAGCATACACTGGCAGCCATACATACAATACCCGCGCGCGCTACTTCCGAAAAGATATCAATCCAACCAAAGGAAACCGATTGATTTCTGTGGAACTAATGTTTATGTATCGTCGAATCGCGCCGCAAACAAAAGTTTCATTTCGCCAATTCTGCCGAGTGTACGCGCTACGGCCGCCACTGTACGTTCGCGTTGACGCGTTAATGTTGTGTGTCGGTTGCAGTTTGCGTTACCCCGATGCATTCCCGCATGCAAGACAACAGGAAAAGAAGAATGCATAAATACACCTTATGGCAGCGGTTTCCAACTCAGGCCAACATTTTTTTTCACCAGTATTTCTTTGTAATAACGTTGTTATTACTTAAAACGCGTCTATATTATCATATCTACTGAAAGATAGCGAGGCGCGGAAAAAAAAATTTTTTCAAGGAGGCGTTGCAGCATAAAGGTTGGAAACCGCTGCCTTAGGGTGGACCTCAGCTACGCCTGGTGAAATTTTTTTGCGAGATTTGATACCATTTGGTAAGAAAGTAATTCCTGCGAAAGACGAAGCAAGAATAGCTGTATAGCTAAGGTCCACGCTAATACACCTCCACCCGGTCCGCGGAAGAGTGTCGCGACTGTCGCGGATCGGAAAAGTCGAACGTAAGCTCCTGGAAAGCTGACGAACCGAGCAGAATCCGAGTTTTCCTGGTGGTACTCTCGACTCATCGAACGGGCCGACTCCCCGGTTCGCGGTGTGTTCACTACAAAAGTTTCTTTGCTAAAATCGTCGACTCGAGAATGCCACGCGAGAGAAACTTATCCTTCACACTTTACAGAGAATCGAGACACGCGAATAGAATTATACCACGAGTGTGCAACTTTACTGTCATAACGTGTATGTATTAAAATCTATGTTACAGGAATATGTTCATAACATAAAGCTACGTTTAGAAACCGCTAACATTTTATTAGCGAATAAGAATAGTAATTATAGTAATAATAATAGTAAGAATAATAGTAATAATAATAATAATAATAATGATGATGATGATGACGATAATAATAATAATAATAATAATAATGATGGATGACGATGATGGTGATGATGATAACGACGATAATATCGAAAATGTCTCTATAAGTGGTACTTTTGTTGCAACGACAGCAGCAGCGTTTGCAATAATGAACATATCGACAGTAGCGGTAATAGTAATGGTGGTGGTGGTGTTGGTGAATAGTAGTAGCGCTAATAGTAGTAATAATAATAATAATAATAACAACAATAATAATAATAATTAATAAGAATAAATGTATAACAACGGTACACTTAATAATGAGACGTATAATAGTATCACAAAGTAATCATTACACAATACAAGATAGAGATGGTGTGCGTATCAATTTTACATATTTCAGACGTTATAAAAACTTGCAAAACTACGAGTATCAACTATCAACATGCAACGATACGAGAACTCAGAAATAAAATGAAAAACGTGTACAGGCGTTGAGATATCCGTTCGACGTGTATTCCTAAGGGGGACGAAAAGTTAACGAAAGATACAGAACGCGGTGTGTTCGAATTGTCTTTATCATCGACTGTAACGCGTGCGGTAGGGTTGTATGTATAGTACGCTTTGCGGTATCTCCATACTCATGCACCGTTCCGTTGTGGAAACGAGGATTGAAAACGATTAGGCCGTTACGCGTGTTCAAGCGCTGCGATCTAAAAAGGAGGGGTAAAAGATTCGAGAGAAGGAACCTACAGGCACGCGACACAGTTTTCGGACGAGAAACCTCGAAGCGTCCGTAATCCTCTCGCATCGTGTTCCCTAATATCAGCGGGAACACGACGAAATTTCGAAAACGTTGCTGGTAAGTCGGACAAAGAAAAATTCAGATCAACGCGCGTCTTCTTAAGTCGGGACGCGAGAAAACAACTCCGACTGCGATCCGATGAAAGACTTCCTGCTCGACCGCGTGCAAATATATTGTGCAATAAATATAATCCGGAAAACACGTACTGTTCCGTTATACACTTTTATACTATTTTTATAAAAACGATCGATTTCCACGGGTGCGAGTGGACAACCGTTCCGACGATCGTTGTCATCCGCAAAATGTCAGTTTTAAGACCGCTTCTTTAAAACTGAATTTTACGGCGTCGATCACGTTCCGATTGTCCGCGTCGGCTGGTCCGCGAAAACGATCGATCAACGGAGAAGAGAACGTGGAAGGGAAGAGATAGATACCTACGTACGTTGCGTTCGGTCGCGTGACTTCCGAATTTTTCATAATTTTACGCGACGCGATGGTTCAGTTTGTCGAAACGGACCGCGCCTCGGCGACGATACAAAAATCACAATCGAACAGACATCGAGGAATAGAAGGTTTCGACAATTGCACAGCCTGCTAAATGTTTCGCGCGATTCCGTTGAGAAGATGAAATTTCGTTGCGCATTCGTGAACGCTATGTTACAGGGTCCGACGACGACCGTTCGCACACATCGAACAACTATGGAAATCAGCTCCGGCGTTTTCCCAATCAACGGATAGACGAATGAACGAATGAACGAGTGAAAATGATCACGTGGAATACAGCGATCGGAACGTGTAGTACATATAGTACAAACGATCGCGTCGGTTTCCGCAAACTGGTTTCTCCCCGCACAACTTCCAAACCGAATACTAGTTTCGTACATAGTACGTCATTATCGTATAAAATTGCGCGTACGCAAAAAACTCTCGCCCTCGATCTCGACGCTGAATAAACTTCCCTTATCTAAATATTTCGCGCGCGCGCGCGCGTGTGTGTGTGTGGGTGCGTGCGTGTATGTGTGTATGTGTAACATTCGACTACACTGTCACGGACAGTAACGCTGAACGATCAACGATGCGAAATACTTGGAAGATTGTATGAGAGAAGTAGATGAACCATAAAAGTAAGATTACGTGTCTAAATGGGTTACCGAATAACTCCCGCTCGAAACTCGCAACCAGTCGAATTCTAGAGTACTTATCGTTTAGCAAAGAATAAATAATAGTTTCTGGCAAACACGCTACTAAAGAAACATGCAATGTCTCGGCTACCGGTCGTCTTTCGTTCGGAACATTGTATGGAATCTTTAATCGCGGGATATGACGCGTCAATACAAAAATGTGGGCCGAGTGAGCCTTCAGGTCGACGCCCTTCGAGTTAAAAAAGCAAACAAACAATCGACCGATGTCGACTGCGTATTCTGAAAATCTGTTAAACAGAGAAATAGAGCGAGTCTCTCTCTCTCTCTCTCTCTCTCTCTCTCTCTCTCTCTCTCTCATTCATTCGCTCACTCTCTCACTCTCTCTCTCTCGCGCACTACAATATATACAATTTGAGAAAACCCGAAAGGTGTGAGTTTTCTCCGAAAGATTCGGTCCGATCGACGCGCAGCGACGTGTCGCTGTAATTTTGTTTGAATTAAAAAAAAAAGAGTTAGTTCCTGAAGCGACATCGACTCTCGCATCGGATCCACGGGGCTGTAAACGTTGCCCGGTGCCAAACGACAAACAAGTGTGAAACCAATGCGTCCTTGAGTGGTCGAATACTTGGCATTTCATGCTGGCAGAAACGAAAAGCTAATAGTACAAAGTGGGTTGATCCATCCTTTGCCGTGAACTTGTAAAGCTTGAATGCCAGTTCAGAGAACTGTAAAGTAACTTTTAAGTACAAAGCTTTCAACGAAACGTGTGCGTATATACATACATACATACATACATACTTAGAATACATACATACGTACATATAGTACATACATACATACATACGTAAATACATAGTTGCTAGTCACTATGTGTCTAAGGTAGCTGAACGTACGAGTGCCGAAGAACATTTGACGTTACTGGTGCTCTGTCGATGACTACTTCTACCCTTTTCCCCTCGCGGAAGTAAACCTTTTGCAGTTTCTCTGAGACTAGCTCTTTGGTGGGTACTAACGTGTGTACGGCTACTGCTATGTGTAAGGGGAAGGTGATTCATCACCAGAGATGCAGAGGACTCACCAGATTCCCCATCTTCATCTCCGGTCGTATCTCCAGTCGTGTCGCATTCGCTGCTGTCCGCTTCGCTCGACTCGCTGGGAGTTTCTTGTCCTCCCATCCCTATTTGAATACCCTCCCCGGTTCTGTTTGCCGTCACTGGCACAGTTTGCGACATACTACCGCCCACTCGGTGCATAAATAAGCTAACCTGCAACAGATCCGAATCCCTCAAAGATAGAACCTTGGTCGAATTAATATCTACCCTCCGATTTCGATGATTCTGGGATACGTCGTAGAAATCACTATTTTCAACAAGTTTTGTCTGAGTACAGAGACTTCCAACATATCTGAATATCATCGAAATTTCAAGGTACATACAGTGACTCCCAAAAATATTCGGACACTAGGTACATATAACTAACTTTATGATTTGATAATTCGTTTGTTGATAAAGCAATCGACCTGGGAATTGTTTCTAGCAATAAAACATTTATTAATGTTGATAAACATATACAATTTATTTGAAAAATATACATACGTTTCATAATAAAAATTATTAAACAAATGTACCATTTGTGGCTCACAAAAATATTCGGACACGTATTATATGTCTCTGGCAATCGCCTTCTGGGAACGCGAAAACGTTTGTTTACAAACAGAATCTCCTGGACCATTAGATGTCCACGCCACCTCACTACTGTCAGTAGTAAACGTGAATTCGTTCAAAATGTGCGACAGCTTGTAATTTTTCATCGAGAAAACGGAAAAACATATCGCGAAATTAGTGCAATCCTTCGTATAAGTAAGAGTACTGTTGCAGATATAGGTCGACGATTTTATATCGATAATCGCATTGATTCTATTCCGCAAACTGGAAGACCAAGTCTCCTATGTACGAGGAAAAAAAGCAAAATTATTCGGAAAGTGAAAAAAAATCCGCGCTTAAGTGCTCCAAAACTAGCTAGTGAGCTATTAGGAGAAAGCTCCAAAAATGTGACAGCCGAAAGAGTTCGGAGAACGCTGAGGCAAGCTGGTTACAATCGAAGAGTAGCTGGAAAGAAACCATTTATCAACGAAAAGAATAGGAATAAACGGAAAACCTTTGCAAGAGAGCTAATTTCTAAGGATGAGACATGGTGGAGGGATGTCGTATTTGCTGATGAAATGAAAATTCAATCTGCAGAATTCCGACGGAAGAACTATGGTGTGGCGGAAAGCGAATAAAGAGTTTAATTTTGAAAATACAAAAAGTACAGTGGAGGCAGCGTAATGGTCTGGGGTTGCATTTCGTCATATTTAGTCGGTAACCTAGTGTGTATTGACGGTATCATGGACAAAAATCATTATTTAAATATACTCAAACATAATTTAGTTCAAAGTGCTGAAAAAATGGGGCTTAATAATAATTTAAAGTTTTACCAAGACAACGACCCCAAGCACAAGTCACGTATTGTGCAAGAAGTTTTATTATACCGCTGTCCCAAAATTCTTCATCCGCCGCCTCAATCACTGGACTTTAATCCTATCGAGAATTTGTGGGATGAATTGGATAGAAAAATTCGACAAACCCCAATTACATCGATAGCCGAATTAAAACAGACTTGTAACTGAGTGGTCAAAAATAACTGTTGAATATTTTCAAAAAATTACAAATAATATGCCAAACAGGTTAAGACATGTTCTTAAACACATGATTATGCCACGAAGTATTAAACAACTTTTGTAATACTAAATTACATTATCTAAATAGAAAAATTAATTTTTTCCGAATATTTTTGTGAGCCACAAATGGTACATTATTTCTTTTAATAATTTTTATTATGAAATGGACGTATATTTTTCAAATAAATTTATGTTCATCAACATTAATAGATGTTTTATTGCTAGAAATAATTCCCAGGACGATTGCTTTATCAACAAACAAATTATCAAGTCGTAAAGTTAGTTATAGCTAGTGTCCGAATATTTTTGGGAGTCACTGTACATAAATAGTAGTTACTGTCCCGTAGATTCGTCGGGTCGTTTTAGTCGTGTCGACGACGCCTACCTTAAAGTCCGAACTGTACGCTTTGTGATGTTTGTCCTTGTGTGCATCGTCCAAGCCCCATTTGTCTATACTTAAGACCAGCGTAGGTGGCATAGGTCCGAGGCTAGCCAGCGATCCTGCCCTAGGCTTCATCTGCGACATCACCATCGGCAACTCCATAGTTGTACCGTCACAACTCAATGCCCTTGTCGATCGATCGATCGGTAACTCTCCGTTATCGTATTCCGGCGTGAAGTAGTCTCGCACAAAGAACGTATTGAACCAGAAATGAAACAATTTCTCCTGCGGGTTAGACAATAGGATTAGCCGATCGTGGATTTTCAATAGGAAGCACGTAGTTCGACGAATAAAGCAGTCGATTACCTTCCGCTTCATTTTTGGCCTATTAAAAAAATCTACTCGTATATCCCCGGTCAGCGCGACGCTATTCTTCAAGGGGATGCAGACGGTCGCTATTCCTTTTCGTACTTCTACTATATCGGAACTAAATATCCTCTTCTTCGACTCGGATATTACGCAATGCAAATCTGAAACACAAGGCTGCATATTATCCTGCATTATCTTGCGTCGTTCTTTTCGTTCACTGCTAAGTAACCTGCGAATATTTTATGCATTACGAATTTGTACTGTACAGACACTTTTCGAGACCAAACAAATTTCGAGTTTTGCAAAAAGATTTATGAAAATGGAAGTTTGCATAAAAATTTCGCAGCTTACTTATAGATGTAACCTTAGGCTGTCTTCGCTTACATCCTTGACCTCCGTGAAATATAGGCGCTGGATCCAGTTCTATTTTCCGCAACAACAATTTAACCGGTTGATAATTCAATCCCTCCTTAACAAGAGTTGCATAATAATCGACGTACCTTCTCTGAGAAGGTATCGTTACTCCCTTCCTGCACGAATAACGAGGAACAAACAACGAAATGAAACGATAGTCTACGTCTACGTACCCGACAGAGGCAGCAGAGTTAACGATTCATGCGGTTATCGAGTCAATGCCCAATTCTGTCGAAGACGACGCTCGCGAAATATTGCTCATACTATAGGTAGTTACCTATCGTGCGTCCTTTTAGTTCCATAATAGTTAAGAGCTTCTGTGGCTGTGGGAAATTGTTTGGTGTGGAGAAGGTAACAACAAACCATGACGCCTGTTCGACCTTTGCCCGCTTTACAGTGAACTACAGCTACGTTTTCTTGGTGCTCGGAAAGCCATTGGTGCACATCTTCGCAGAACGGTTTTATTTGATCCAGCATCGGCGGATTGTGGTCGTCGAACGCATAAGTAGCTACCCGTTGTTTGAACTTCTTAAAGTCGTACGACCTCTCCGAACAGCTGAAAATTATTTTTCAATCGTTTTCGATCGTTTCTTTTCTACAGAGTAAGGGTCGATTCATATCTCACCATTAACGATAAACGGACCGAGATTCTTACCCAGGTTTTAAGTGAAATACTTTATATCTGAGCGGTAACGACGATTCGGCTACGATACTTTTCTCCGAGCCGGTGAGGTTCTAGGAACCCCTGGGGCTAAGGTGGGAACCCATCGTGTTAGGGTAGCAAATGACACGATCTTTGGCACTTGGCCTCTGTTCGAGCATCTCGAACCTTTCTCAGGTTGCCGTAGAATCGGAACGATAAACTATGAACACGCAAGACCGATCCGATAATCGTTCCGCTGAGATATGAATCGATCCTAAACAGGCGAACGCACGTTCGCGTACACCGACACTTACAGATTGTAAATTTTATAATGATCTTTGTGTCTATACTCCAGCAATTTAACAACATCGTCGATGTGATTCCTATAGACACCCTCTAGCTTTTCAGCGGGGAAACCCATCGCTATCAAGTTATCCTTGATATCTGTCGCCGATAGAAATTAATTAAGGAATAGATAAACGAAACAGGTTACGCTACATGTTCGGTGTAGTCTACGATATTTGCCAATAAAAGGATACATGTGAGATCAAGATCGAAACCATCTTCTGTAAACCGTTTACGACGTTTGCTCACCAGTCCCTTGATGCGGTTGGTCATCTTCATATTACTGATAGTATTGGCCATGCTCGAATGACTCTGTTTCAAATCTTCCGCCTCGAGCCTAAAGAATTCTGTCTCCGCTTCTTCTTCGCTACACCTCTCCTGTGTTTTCTGCTTTTCAAAGAATTTTTTAGCCTGGAAAGGACAAGACGTTCGCATATCCCGTATTTTACATGACACGTACAGGTGGAACAACGATCAGTTTACCTGTGGCTTACGAGCCGAGGCGTCGCGAGAGCCCAGTTCTGGTCCTCTTTGTTCCTCCAGACAAACATGGAGGGGTGTTACCGGTGCTGAGATATGCTCTGAGATTTTATTATTTAGCCTGCTGCCTGTAGGTCTCCTGCAGGAAAAGCATATACCCATCAATTCCCAGAGCATGCGTGCGTTATATTATCCATTTCATCGAGCCATTATTTTTTCTGTTCGATAATTTCCCACTAGATTGTAGTTTGGCATTACTATCACCATGGCAGTCACCAGTTCCACGTAACTACCGATGTGTACGGCGTGCACAAAAATCAACCGCAAAGGGTCTGAACACACTACGCGTCGCAACGTACGAACCAACGTTATAGGTATGCTTGCGTTTAACGACAGATCGTTGGAATCTTTCGCAGAGATCGTAGAAACACTAGGCAAGATGTAACGTTTCCCTATGTCGTTTAATCCGGTTGCTTGGAAAGAATGCGTTGATTACTAAATAGCAAAACCGTCTGTTACCTATGCTAAACTAAAACAAGAGGGAACCGATGGTGCTCCAGATAAAATGCTGATCACGAACAACAATAGACTCTATTTACACGCGTGTCTACAATGAATCATGTATCGTAGAGAGATACTGGCAGCAGGTGACAAGAAAACATTGATCAAGGTGAAGGAGGAAAAAAAATGAAAATAAATCTATAAGATTTAGATTTTTGAACGTAAGCGACGAACGGCGACGCAGCTAAAAATGCGTTCGTGGAAATATCGCGAGGACGATCGGTCCTGTCATTCATCGACGAAATTCGAGCGAGAAGAGTGTCAGTATCGCGTTCACTGTTTCACAAAAGGTGCGCTATCGTACACGGGAGCTTTCGACACTGATAAAAACATGTATTACAGCGGTGAGAGAACGTTGCGGTAAACACGTGAGAGAGGAAAAACAGTGGGGAAAAGTTGACGACAAGTTTTCCCGTTCGGCGTTCTCTCGGTTACGAGCGTGTATCGTCGACAAAACGTTACTCGCGAGAAAACGCCGCGCCGTGTAGAAGCGTCGAAGGAAAAGTTAGGTTAAGCACCGTTAGCAGTACACCACAGAGGACACTTAACACCACATTTTCATGCCAGTTCCACTGATACACCGTCCACGGTCTTCCGAATCGCGGGCTCGTCTGACATCCGCGGTGAATTCCCACGAACCATTCAAACTCAACCCAATCGTTCGAGACACCATATTATTACATTCGTAACGTGAAGGAGCAACCGTTCCTTGCGTGTAACGTAAAATTCCGAGCAGCAGTTTTAGAGCATGTTCAACTTGTGCAGAGTTCGGTGGCACTCCCAGTTTTACAGTGAATTTCTACGAAAGGATAATAATAACATCCAGAAAGAGAGGATAATCTCTTGGGCGAGTTTCGTCGAGTCGTTCGTTCGTTCCGTTCAGCTCTGTCTCTCGCTTGGCTCGTCGTCGTCGTCGTCGTCGTTGTCGTCGTCGTCGTCGTCGTCGGCTAACTTTCAAACACTTTGGGACGAGTGCCCGTGTAAACTCGACAGCGGACCTCCATTCACAGTACGATCACGTTCCCCGTGGTACAATCGTGTCATCGTGTCAAAGCAATAACTCGCGGCAGCTTGTCCCCGTGTTTCTATCGCGCGCGGCGACCAAAAGAACAGATTTTTCACGTACGCGCTCGAACGAGAGGAGAGGAGAGGAGAGGAGAGGAGAGAAGAGAGAGAGAGAAAACAAAAAAAAAACAACAGTGATCCCTATGTTACTCCCTTGGTCTGATAACGTAGGTAGAAGCGTAGCACGCCAGGTATACATATAGGTAGGTGTATACGCGTACGCGGATACGCACACTCACCAACAATGCATGGAATCATGCACCGCAGGTGTTGCAGAGAACAGTCCACTCTGCGATGGAACGAACGCCACGATGCTCTTTATGCAGGATTTTACGGATGATCGTACCGGAATCCGGCTGCTGCCGTCGTTCTTCTTTTCGTGTTTGCTCGCATTTCTTCGTCGGATAGCCGACACGGAACGAGCACCGATCGGTAAAATCGGTAAAAGCCGCTCCGCGTTTGATCAACGGACGGTGGTACTCATTGTAACATCCATTTCGAGCACAATTTCCATCTGATACGAAATCGAAAGTGTTCCGCAGCCACCTTTATCACTAGGAGCGCCATTCACAATGACGCGTTCGTACCGCTCTCTCTCTCTCTTTCTTTCTTTCTTTCTCTCCCTCGTTCTCTCGCTCGTTCGTTCGTTCGTTCGTTCGTTCGCTAGCTCGTTCACTAGCATTCACTAGCTCGCTCGCTCTCCTGATTGCGCTTCTGTTCTGTCGTTCTGTCGTTCTGTTCGTCGGTCGTCGTTCGGTCGACGACGTTCACCTCCGCTACCCCGGAAAATATATTCTTCTGTTATTCCCTCGGACCGTTCACGGTGTGCCTCCGACTTTATGGCCGTAGCTCACCGGTGAAAAGAAGGAAGAGGGGAACCGACAGAGGCTCGCGGAGGCTTTGTCCTCTTAGAAGTTTCATTCCCGGAAACTTTCGCTGCTACTGAGACGCTCCATCAGTATCCTTTTCTTTGCGCATGCGTTCTCTCGTTTTCCCCCATATTTTTCCGCTGTTTCTTTTCCCTACTTACCGATTGTTCGCGCCGAATCGCAAGGAGTCCGAGCCAAAGTTTCGAAGGAGTTTCTGATCACTGGAGTCCAAGTCCGAGTTGGAAGAAAATACGCCGATTTCGACTCCATGTTAGCCGATTTTACGGAAATCGAAAATCTGCTGAAAATAATTGAAAGTTGTAATAAAGCTATCTATTTATTAAAAATAGTACATTTCTATCAACGTAAGTACAAAAGTAATCATCGAACTTCACTGTTTTCCTTTTCGTATTAGAGGGAGAAAACGAGTCGCAGTACTTTGTATTCAATCAATCTCGGGTAGGGTTGCCGTACTGGTATAAGCAAGATCTAATATTTCTGTATTAATCATTTGGAAACTGAAAATTTTTAGTTATGTCGTTATCGCAGTAAGCGTTCGTATAACCATTGGCAGTTCCAGATAAATTCAAAACCGTTTCCCGCCGTCTACATTTTGCCGCGAATCGAGCTAAAATTTGAAAGTGTACATCATGAAAAGAACCGTTATTTTCTATTAAATGATTATTTCAGTCATCGATCCAATTAATTTCAATAGAATCTAGTAAGTGAAAGAACACTTACATATTTATTTTGTCATTTTTGATAGGTTTGTCAAGTAACTTCCGCTAGTGAATTTGATTAGCGTTGTCAACGGTTGCAGAATTTTGACTGGTGACTGGTGACCACAATCACGGTAAATGTACAGAGAGTGTTTAGTGAAACTGTAGTGATAATTAATTAAAAATCCGTGAAATATTACTCGCAGTCGACCCCACGTTCCTCCGACTACCGCCAAATTGAATTATACCGTCGAACACGAGCATGTTCCGCGATCCTGTCAGAAAATAGTCTCAGGGGCTCGGTAAGTTTCTTGCAAAACTATACCTTCGCTTTTTATTAACACGAGGATCGCATTTGTACTACTTTGTATCGTATGTACAAGATATTTATTATTTGTTTGTTATATTGAACAACGGTAAAACTTTTATAGTACTCGGAAATATACAGTATTACATACATATGTACCTAGATCTTGTAGCTTGTGTGTAATACATACATATATGCATGTATACGTAAGTACAAAATACTTCTTTCCACGTTTCGCATTGACAGTATTACTCGCGCCCGCGCGCGCATCGTTATAGTTCTAATTACATAAGGTTATCGAAATTATTTACACAACCATCAGTTTTCAACGGTTACGTCTTGTAACAATTTAATTCCATTATTTGACAAACGAACATCTTGTTAATTTGTTGTACTACTCTCGTTTCGGTCTTAATTCGTTTAAGCGTTCGATTCGATTAGTTGTCCTGTGACGTTGCCGTCCTTACCATTGCCAAGTTTAAGTAAATCACATGGCAAATCTTCAAAATAAATGGTCTTTTATTATCCGTTAAATTTTGCTTATTCGATAGAAAGATGCGAGGAAAATGCTAAACTGTTTTCTGTCTTAACAACATTTGAAACTATGTACCCATTATTTATGAAATACGATTACGGTTTAATTCTGTACATACACAAACACGGATGCTTATAACACATCGATGTAACAATTGCATGATAGAATTTAAACGATAATAAACAAGATATATCGATAATCTCCCGTTATTTCGAAGGACGTATTATACACACGACACACTCACAATGACTCGCGCACAAGTGTACTTGGCAAAAATTCGATTCGCACGTAATCTACTATTTCCAGCGTAAAAAAATGTAATCTAAAATACAAATCCGCTAATTTAAAGTAGTAAAAATAATGCATTAAGTTACCATCACGAAACGAAACGAAATTCATGGAAGCGATCGCTTGGTTCCAATCAAAACGAAAGATTTCATAAAAGTGTCTTAAAATTCTTTGTAGTCTGTAATATTATGACGAATCATCTTTCCCTATTCGACAAAATTTCCAATTATAATGAACGCTTTCCGCTTGAATCGGCTTCGACTAAATTATTTAATTTGCATTGCTGGTATAACCGAAATAATTTCACTTCATTCTGATTCGATAAAAATAAAGGTATGAACGCTGCATGCGGAGAATCTTATTACAAAATGATATTTTCCTAGTTCTTCTCCTTTAGAAAATGTAAAAGTTCAATGTGAACAGATAACGCAAACGGTACATTTTGTTTTTAATCTAACTCTAGTTTCACTGAGCCGAGAGCGCCCGTATGAAGTTTCGACGTTTTCATTTTCTTATACGACGCGGTAAGATCCTCCATTGTAATAGGTCGCACAGCGTCGTGATATTCCTCGTCATCAGTGCCACTGCTTGTTTCTCTGAAATAGAAACAACAACGAGAAAAGGAATTAATCAAAACTGTCTGTCCAGCGAAGGTTCCGCAATTGATAAATCGTAAAAGAGCAAGTACTAACTGCTGATGAGTGCGCAGATAGTCTCGAACGCGGTACACGGATGCGTTTCTGCAAAGTTCTTGTAAATCAGATCCAGAGAAACCGTCTGTCCTTTTTGCCAACAGTGGAATATTCACGTTACTGTCTATTGGCTCGTGTTCCAATATCAATTCCATTACTTTCATTCGTTGCATCTCATTCTGAAACACACGTATAATCGTTGTTAGAGCTCCTACACTACCATCCTTGAATTTCAGCGAAACGATAGTAGTTTATTATTTAATTAAGAATATATCGACGTAAATTTAACTTACCGGTAAGGGAATATGGAAAGTAGCAGGCATACGCCTGAGTATTGCTCTGTCCAAATCTTGAGGTCTGTTGGTTGCGCCCATTATTATTACGGTGCAAGACGGGTCTGTGATTAATCCGTCCCACAAAGACATAAACTGTGCCTTCATCATTGCGGTTGCTTCGTGATCTTGCGAATTACGTGCTCTTAAAAACGAGTCTGGTAAACAGAACAAGACAAACGTGACGAACCGTTGCTAGAAACGTATGCGCTGCAAAACTGCGTTTAGTAAGATTTTCGAGCAAACCTATCTCGTCGATAAAGATGATACACGGCTGAAGTTTCACAGCCAGAGAGAAAACTGCTGCTGTCAATTTTTGGCTCTCGCCATACCATTTATCGGTAAGAATGCTTACATCTAAATTAATGAAGCATGTTCTTGTTTCTTTGGCGGTTGCTTTCGCTATCATTGTCTTGCCGCAACCAGGGGGTCCGTGTAACAATACTCCCTAGAAATACAATTGTTATAAGCCTTTTCACAGTTTGTACTAATCCACAGGTTTTGTACTAGCCGGTTCATGCACATTCGACGTAGGACCACAAAGGGTCGAGCAAAAGACAGAGTTGTTTTCTCCGTAGAACATTAAACTTGTACCTTTGGCGCTTGAGTTAATTGAGAGTTTTCGAACAATTCTTTCCGTTGTATAGGCAATATAACTGTCTCTTTAAGTTCTTGAATGACATGCTCGAGACCTGCGATATTTTTCCAGGAAACTCGAATATCCTTAGGATCCACTATGTGATTGGCAATCATCATTTCGTAATCTGTTAATTGATCCATGTCCACCGACCATAATAAATTGTCCGTTTTGGCCAACTTCCGCAACTGTTCGCGCGCCTAGAGAATGTCCAACAACGTGTTCGTTCAACGTTAACGTTTCACGAATAACCGCAAAAAGTTAGGTTATCATTTTGCACCGTTTTCGGGATAACGGTTGCATAGCTTATGTAAGAAAAAAACCTGGTAAAACAGAAATCAATAAACGCTTCACCTTTTTTCTGGCCTTCTTTTTCGCATTGTTCGTCGGATCGAGGTGATTCATTATCCATTTCATGCTAAAAAAGCCAACGGCAGCAACGAAAGATACCCTCGCCACAAGTACGAATACCTCCGTTCTCGAATAACCGATTCCATCCGCAACATTCATCGTTCGATTCGAATGGATTTATTCTAGCTTTCAGTTAAAAGCGAACTACGCAACGATCTCGACAAACGGGGATTAATGTGTTTCGCGAATTTAACATGCCACTCAACACTTTCTTCAAACTTTTAGCATGACCGCTACCAAATACCAACCGCTACATCCCGAGCACGGAACAGTTGCGGTTGGTCAGACGCGTTCGCAGTAGATCAAGAGAGAAGGAAAATCAGGAGTTTGCGCAGTTCGCACGCAATACGGAGACATAAACAATATTTATGTACCCGGATTCCCCGCGATTATTCAAATCGAACACGATAGGCCAGGCGTCCCCTACACGGTCAATCAGGAATGACAGTCCGATTGAACAGTCAGACTGTCATTCCTGACTTCAATCCGCTCCAATCACGAAAGAACCAATGAAAAATTAAATGCAATTTTCACAGCCAATGAAAATTATCTGGAAATCCGTCAGTCCACTTTATCAGTCCGTCAGTATACAATCAGAATGACAGTCACGTCGAAGATTGACTGTCAAATCTAGCCAATCTAGCCTAACAATTTTACATGCTAAAGGGGCCCCCTAGACGTTCAATAATATTGTCAATGTAGATTGATGCGCTTAAATAAAAATTTCTATCAATATGCTCTTCTAAACGGTCAATATACCCTTTCAACGCGTCTCGTCAATATTATTGAACATCTAGGGGCTGCAGTGAAAAATATTTGAAGTAGGAGATTACCAAAACGAATTCCTTACTTCATTCGTTTTTCACAAAAAGTCCAACGATCATAGTTAGTACCGTGGAACCTCTTGAAAATACGATTTCTATTTATACATATACACAAAAGGATACAGGTAAACACAGAGAACTTGAAATTGTATATTATATAAAAATTATTTATTTACAGATAAAAAGAATATAAAATCGACGGAAATTTGTGGACGGAATTCGTTTCAAGGTTTTCTATATATACTCTATACTCTATACCAGCGTTTTCCAACCTTTATGCTACTACACCTCCCTAAAAAAAATTTTTTTTCCGCACCTCCCTATCTATGCCCGAATTTGTACTGTTACGTTGCAATGTGAAGTTTATTTATTTGTAGATATTATGGTATGAATATTAATTTCTTATTAAAAATTTTGGCGCCTCCCCTAGCAATACTCCGTGCCTCCCTTGGGGGCCGCGCTTCCCAGGTTGGAAACCGCTGCTCTATACAGTAAGCGCTATTCGAAATTCTTTGAACACGAACAACGGTTATGTTATAGAGAATTTATAGATCGAGACGCCGAGTAGCAGTGAAAATAAGATCGAGAGCGACGATAACGTGGTAGCTCCATTGCAAGAATCTTCTGAACAAGAACATTCTTCCCAGTACACGCCGTTTTCGTAAACTCCCCAATTGCAAACGCCAGTGACTCCGGTACTGGCGACAGACGCGCATTTCCGGATCACTTGCCGCCATCTACCGTCCCCTTTGAAAATCACACAGTAAATACAATAATAATCGACCAAGTCCCAGTGATACAGAAACGAAATAACATAACCTAAATATACATATACGTTCGAGGTTAATAGAAAGAAAGAAAGAAAAAAAGAAGGAAAGGAAACAGTCGTGGAGATAACATGTTGACTTACAGATAAACCCACGGGGACTCTGATGCGTTATTTTTACGCAGAACGTGCCGGGCATGTGAGACTCTTCGCTGTTGCATTCGATGGCAATGTTCTTTTCTTTGTCAAACTTTTTGTACGCTCCGCATAAATCCTCGCCTTTGGCGTCGGTGTCGCTGCTGCATTGATAGCAGCGGATTGCTTCGGTTCCTAAAAGCGAAAACGTTCATTCATAGCCGTGTCCATAACCTAAAACTGTGTATATGTAGAACAACGTTGGCGCGGCTCGCGTTCGCTCCAAAAGTTTGATCAAAGTACGATTGATCAGCCAAACTTTTATCGGATCGATAGTACGATATCTGTTAGATGGGTCGTGACCGAAGGATTTTAACATGCGCGATTTGTTTACAAGGCGGTGGTCGGGTGACTCGCGAGCACCTCTTCTCTCTCATTCTCTTTACGTTCTACTCTACGGTTCGAAAAAAAACTTGCTTACCTGTCACCATAAATATAAACAGTAACGACAAAATAGACACACTCGCGACCGCGTTCATGACTGCTATATTAAATTAAATTCGAAATGACACGATTAGCGGAACGGTAACGCGTAACGTCATTCGTAGGGCGTTGGTGAAGTTGACTCGAAATTCCCCTACTTCTACCCGCTTGCCCGCTTCTACCTACCTATTTACTTGTCCCTTCTTTTCTCGCGTGCTCTCGCTCTCGTTCTCCACTCCACAGGGTCGTACACGCGAATCGGGAAACCCGTGTTTTAAAGAGTTACGGTACGGTAAAATTTGTAAAAAAAATAGAATATTTTTTATCGGTTTCAATCTCGCTTTGGAACCATGGAAAAATTGATAAAATGTAACTGTTTTCTTTGTAGGTTCTTCCGCGGTCGTATCTTTCAGAATTTTCAGTACTTTATTCGCATCATAATCATATGGTTTTGAGAATTTGTTTCGTTTTACCGATTTATCCAGTGGCTTCTGAAATTTCTGAACGGTTATTATTATAAAATGTATGTATAATGAGGTGTAGGATTCTTCTTGAAATTCAGTGGTGAATGTAACATTTGTAATTCGCTGAATTTTTGTATACACATAAATTCGGGAACGGAAAAAGGAACAGTTTCCTCTTCGTAAGAGTGCTCGATTTCTACGGTAACGTGGGAGTTCGAGCCGGTGCGGTGTAAAAGTCGTACTACATATTACGTTGGTTCGTAGAGCGCGTTCACGGCTTCAAAGTTCCACCATATTTTAGATCTTTTAAGAACAGCGGAACAAGGAGAAAGAATACGAGTAAAAGGAAACGGGGCTCTGGCTTAGAGCCGCATCTTTAAACTTCGTTACTGGAAAGTCCCCGTAGACTACCGTCGCCGGTTCTTCTTTGTCGCGTCTTTCAAAGTATAAAGAGAGCTCGCTAGAATAAATGAATCTAATAAACTTTGCGAAGACACGCGGCGAAGGAACGATTCTAGGTCCGGTTCAATCTGCCTCTGGTACGTGTATATGTACGCGGTTTGAACATTCGAACGACGACGGGTCCATATCGACCCGTTAACATATTATGTAGGTATACATGTATTATATTATTTTACAACTAACGGGCTCCGACAACTTAAATCCCGACAGATATGGACAACACGTGCGACAGACCCACCGAAGTAACGAACGAGCGGGCGCGGGCATACACTTACATACATATACAGGGTGGACGATTTATCTGAAGACATTGAAAATAACGAAAGTTGTTCGTCGCGAAGGGGGGCATCCAATGATACCAAACTCGACCCCCCCCCACCGCCACCTCGTGGGGGAAGATGAAAAACTTAAATGGGAATCCCTATTTTACATTGCAGATTTGGATTCTCCAGAAATAAATACACAAATTTGACCTAGGAGTTTTTGCATTTCGGTTCACAGATGGCGCTGTAATCGACAAAAATCAAAATGGGAAAAAAATCGTTGAAAATTGGGGATATCACGAGAAATACACATGGGATCAGAAAAATAAAAGTAGACGTATTGGAATGTGTGAGACATAGAAATAAATGAGAGAAGGTATGGACCGAATGTGTGAAATAAGACAGTTTTGTACAGTTAGGTTAATGTAAACCAAGTCACATTTCTTAGCTGTAAGGCTGAAATAAAGCAAATTATAACTCGACTCAATCCAATTTTGCAAAAACTTCAACAGCTTATATCTTAATAAGTATTTGTTTACAACATCCTTTCAAACTTTTTCTCTTCTCGATGTGTAGAAGGCAGGGACCATAACTGTTATAAACAAAAAGAAAAAAAGTCATAGAATAACAAGTATTTCATCGACTAAAATCGTATTGGTTACAAATAAGGATTATAAGTAACCGAAAATTTTTTTCTCTTGTTGGTAAATGTTATCGTTGATAGAAATTCATTTCGATCACTTATAACAGTTATCAATGAGAGAAATTTATTTCGATCGCTCATCACAGTTATCAATTAGAGAAGTTTGTTTCCGTCACTCATAATAGTTGTCGATGCGAGAAATTTATTTCGATCGCTTATATAACAGTTATTGATGATGGAAATTTGTAATTCAGTAAAATCTCCTTCGTTGTACAAAAGCCGGACGTATGAGCGGACAACGACCGTGCCCGGACACTATTTTTGATTTATGACTGCGTCTTTAGTGAAACGACTAGTTAAATGACAAAGAAAAGCATTCGCAGTCGAAAGCAGTCAACTGTCTGGCTTTAGAAATCCCCGTTTTTCCTTGCCATATTCCTTTCCTATTGTTCTCCATTCTGCGCGGGTCTGGAGTCTGGACAGGCCTGGGACCCATCTGGCGACCAGATCCACGCAGGCCTAATCCTCTCGTTGACAGGCAGTGGAGTGGGTAGGCACTGAATAACGATCGTGCCCACGATTCAGGACAACGAAGGAGCGATTACTGTAGTTGTTATTAAATAGTACAACTTTCAAATGGCAGACAATCGATTATTTCATTTTCTTTTTCGTAAAATAATGCTACAATCAAAATTTAATGTGACAAACAAACAGATTTTGTGTTGTTCTTATGGTCTGTTGATTCGTTTTGTTGCATGAAACCTTCTTAATGAATTTCACAGGCTTGCTCCATCCGAGAAAGAGTAAACAGCTCAATAGATAAGCAACCAAAATGAATTTTCTCATCAATAATTATTATGAACAAGTGAGAAAAGAAATTCGATCATCGATAACTGCTATGACAGATATAAATAAAATTGATAACTGTTATGAGTGATCGATATGAACTTCTCGCATCGATAAGTGCTTTGAGCAATCGAAATATCTTTTCTTCATCCATAACAGTTATCGAGGAGGATCCAATCTTTTGGACACTAATAACTGTTATTTGTAACCAAAAAGTATAAAAATCGGTATCTTTTAATCATTTCGTTCGTCGAATTTTTTTCTTTATATTTTGTGTACATTATCGGAAATTTCAATAACGATCACCTTTTTATTAATGATTTTTATCGTAGAAAATTTTAGAATAACTGTTACTTTTGTTTCCTGGTAGAAGGTGTTGATGTAAATACAAACTTGAACATTTTACCAAGAAAAATACTTTTACCTCACGAGAGTGCACGCACCGTTGCAGCACCGATTCCCTCGGAGAAAATAAATCACGGGGTTCGGAAAATTCGAGGAGTATCGCGCCAATATTTGAATAATTCCGTGAACGAGTTGTGTAAGTGGATCTCCTCCGGTCGGACCGGGCCAGGCCGGGCCGGGCCGGACCGGTAGAGATAGTCTGTGTAATACCGTCGCGAATTCGAGGCAAGTTTCACGGTCGGCCGGGCGACTCATAAATATTCGTAGGCGAAGATCGGGTCGATAAATTCGCAAAGACTCTGTTGGTTGGCAGGGTTTTAATGGAAACGCGGACGAGGGGAGACGAGACGAGACGAGACGAGACGAAACGAGACGAGACGAGACGAGACGAGAAATCGCGCTATCGCTGCGGTATGGTATGCCAAGGCATAGCGGAGCGGAGCATGACATCGCGTGGCATGGCAATGGCACGGCATAACAGAGCGTCGGCTTCAGTTTCGGAATCGACGTCGACGTCGACATCGGCATTGGCATCGGTATCGGCATAGGCATCGACGTCGACATCGGTATCGATAGCGGGATCGGAACACCAGGCGCGGAGCTGAGCCGAGCCGAGTCAGCAAGAAGGGCTTGGTTCGATGTCGAGACACGGGAACGCTTTCCCGGCGACACGTAAATAAGAGTCCAGAGGTAAAGCGGTTGGAAATAAAAGTACTGCCTCGAATCGTCAGAGAGAAAGATAGAGGCAGATGGGAAGGCAGAGGGGTGAAAGAGAAAAGTCGATGTGTATCGGAGGAAACTGGTATGTACGCAAAAGGTTCCCGTGTCGAGATGCACTTCGCTTTTACACGGGCTTCATTCGTGTTTCCGGGCTGACAGAAAAGTATTTTTAGTTATCGAGCGCGCTTTACGACGCCTCCGACTTTCGGAAACAGCGATTCTCGTACGCGACTCGGAACTTACGGTGGACAAACGGGACGTTACACGGTACTAGAACAGGGACGATATACAGGCGACGATATATCCGCGGACAATAAGAGAAAATGGGAAGCAACTACGCAGGAGGGAGGTAAAGAGAAAGACGAAGCTCGTCAGAGGTGGCGACGGTGGAGGGTGGAGAGTCTCGAGAGGAAACCTAGCTTCTCTCTCGTCCCCGTACGAAACAGACCGAGCACGTATCTCGTTAGCGAATCATTAGCAACTCTTCTCGTACTGCGACTACTTTCGCAGCGAACGCTCGCGACTCATTTTATTATTCTTATCGTCGTTTCCCGCTGCCTTTACTCGGCTTTGCTTCGCCCTAATCCTTCCGCCGCGCCGGCTAACATTAGACAGTAATTCTCGTAATTTCTGCTAATCGGGTTCCGAAGAGTTCTAAAGGTGCACGTTTGAACGTCCGCTCATGTCCTCGCCCAATTCCACAAAAATGAGATCTCGCTCCGAGTTTTCATTGGGCCCATTCAAGCTGAATTTTTGGAAAAATGGGGTAGGATCCTTCAGATTGTAACTAGAAAGGAACTTTGAAATTTGGGCCGAAACATGGGTTCGCGGTGTTTCGTCTAAAGTAGGAGAAAAATCGAGAAAAATCCTGCAGATTTCAATGTATTTTCCTGTCTCTGAAAGACTTTATTGACTGATGTGATGACCAGAGCACCCTGCGCTGAACCTTCCTCTTTAGATTGTGTAGAATCCAAAATTTGCTCGTATAAGGACAAACAATGAAAAACCGCAAACCCATGTTTCGACTGGTTTCGACCCAAAATCTAGTAAGATTCTAGTTCCTTTCTGGTTACTTCAGTCCCGATTTTTCTCCTACTTTGGACACTCATATTATTACCAGGTATGTAAATATGAAACCGGAATTTTTGTATAGAAAATACACGTTTATTGTACGACAATGACACAAAATATTTTACTCGAAGTATTGCCCATCGGTAGCTACACATTTTTCCCATCTCTCTGACAATTTGTGGATGCCACCCCACAAAAACTGTTCCTCTTTTGAGGCAAACCAGTGATCGAGCCATTTTCGTACATTTTCGTAAGATGTGAAGCGCTGCTCAGCGAGTGCGTGTCCCATCGATGCAAACAAGTAATAATCGGATGGAGCCAAGTCTGGTGAGTAAGCTGCATGCGAAAGTATTTCCCAACTAAACGCCTCAATCGTTTCCTTTACCGGTTTTGCTGTGTGCGATGGTGCATTATCATCAAGCAAAATCACTTTGTGTTGCCTTTTTTGATATTCCGGTCGTTTTTCACGCAAAGCTTGATTCAAATTAATGGTTTCGCCAGGTTTTTGCAGTTCATAGTAGATCACACCCTTCTGATCCCACCAAACACAGAGCATTGTCTTCCGTCCATAGCGATTTGGTCTTGCAGTCGTGTCGATGGTTCGCCTGGAGTTACCAATGATCTCTTACGCTTAGGATTCTCGAAATATATCCACTTCTCATCGCCAGTCACAATTCGATGGAGAAACGACTTTCTTTTGTACCTGGCGAGCAGCATTTCGCAAGAGGTTTTTCGGTTTTCCTGCTGTCTTTCATTAAGTTCGTGTGGAACCCATTTTCCCATCTTGTGAATCTTTCCCATGGCTTTCAAACGTATGGAGACGGCTGCTCGTGTCACATTTAATTGATCTGCGAGTTGTTGTTGCGTTTGAGCGTCATCCTCATCCAACAATGCTTGCAAATCGCTGTCTTCAAACTTTTTCGGTGATTTTCCACGTTCTTCGTTTCTCACATCAAAATCACCATTTTTGAATTCTTTAAACCACTCAAAGCACTGTGATTTACCAAGAGCATGCTCACCGTAAGCTTCGACAAGCATTCGATGCGATTCTGCAGCAGTTTTCTTCAAATGGAAACAGAAAATCCATGCTGTCCGCATATCGTAGTTTCCAGGCACAAAATTCGACATGTTCAACGTTATTAAAAACTATGCTGTTGTATGAAACTTGTATGGTTGTGAGTTGGAAATCTTTACCAGATGTCAAAACAAGAAAATGGCGTCAATGACGCGGTTTGACGGTAACTACATTGACAGCTAGAGCCACCTATGGGCAAATTTCGGTTTCATATTTACACACCTGGTAGATATAAACATAATCTCGTTAGCGCGTCATGACCAGAGCACCCTGCGGTGAACCTTCCTCTTTAGATTGAGCCCTCACCCAGCCCAAAATTTGCTCTTATAAGGACAAACAACGAAAAATCGCAAACCCATGTTTCGATCAAAAATCTAGTAAGATTCTAGTTCCTTTCTAGTTACAATCTGAAGGGTCCTACCCCCTTAAGGCTGCGCGGGACCGGAAATAGTAACATTAACAGCGCCAATCGAGGTGAACGCAGGAAAGACACTGACAGAGAATATGGATCAGCTTGATTTTGCGAAAAATACTCTCAGTATTATTGCGGGTATTTCAACACAAAGAGCATTTGGAAAAAGTGTACAGGAAAAAATTTGTTCTATAAAAACGTACATTTTTGTTGTTTATAAAGTTCCAAGAGCCAAATTGCAAAAGAGGGCTCCGTACGGGACCCCGCAATAATGCAGAGAATATTTCAACACGAAGAGCATAAAAAAATATTGCTTCTTCGCTAAATGCAGGCCGACCGGGTTTTTCGAAAAATCAAGCTGGTCCATATTCTCTGTCAGTGTCTTTCCTGCGAAAAACATATCTGCTTCTCTGTCTCCGTAGTTCACCTCGATTGGCGCTGTTAATGTTACTATTCCCGGTCCTACGCACCCTTAAGCGTGTACTATCGTGTAGCTCCGAAAACGGAACAGCTCGCAATTGAGGGGAATGGCTCTTTCGGTGGATTCGGTGGTGAAACGCGATACCTGACGATACATAGTACATATACCGATCGGTTATGATCGCTTTCAACGTCGGGCATTCCGTAGTGAGCCGCCCGCGCCCGCGGGCAACGTTCAAACATTTTCGAATCTATTGACCCGGCCGAGTAGAATGCGGCGATCCTTTGCGGCGAATAGAATTACAAAACTACAGGGAACCGCGTTCGCCTCGTTCGTATTCTCGGTCGAAAACGCGGGGCCGGTCTTTACGATCTTGGCTTCGGTTCCAGGCTCGTTTGTCCTCCTCGAACGCCTCTGGCGAAAACCCGGACTCTCCGTCGCGTCGAGACGACGACTCCTCGGCAAACAACGAGACGATAACTCAGCGCTGACATTGGCACCGATACACGGAGCTGTTATCGCACGCGACCGCCGCAGGTGACGTCTATCCGCGAACTGCAGGTCTCCTACCTGTATTCTTCGCACCTATTCAAGGCAAACGCGCGCACGATAATCGCGATCCCTTCCGTACGCTTTCGCGATACACTCTTGCAACGCTGCGCATAAATTGCGGCATTCTTACAAACCCCTTTTCAACGCGCAGAAGAGTGTGAAGAAATTTGTAAATAAGTTGAAATATCTGAAACGTGTAGCTTGCGGATCTTTATACAAGATAATATTTTTAAACATCGATTTATGCAGGCTACAGAGAAACCAACAATAAGTACATTCTCCTCATTAATTATTTTAACATGACATTCCTCAATTCGTTCGATCTATTTACGTTTTTAAATCGCACCTGCCCATTTTGCTCGTGGATGCATAAAGTCTATTTTGTGAAACAGCTAAAACACACGGAATTCTACATCATGAACAGTTCACGAAGATGACAAATGCACGAGGAACGGTTGTTAGTATTCCTTTGTGGACCGGCAAATTACTGTTTCAGGTATGCTAATGCGGATCTTGAAGCATTTATGTCGTGTAGAAAATGTTGAAGAAGGAAACGCGTGCACGAACTTAGAAGGCAAATAATCCAGGAATTTCAATGAAGATCCACAGTGCCCATTCTCCCTCCTCGAAATGCATCTTGAACTTTTCCATTTGCTTGAAAGTTACTTTTGCTTCAGGTGCTGTTAAGGATAGAGCAACCTTGAGCAAGCCGAGCAGAGATGCCCACGATTCGATAAGGAACTGCAACGTGTTACATACTTCGCACGTGTGCATACAGTAACGTGCGCAGACACCTCCAGCGGAAAGTCTCGCTTCACGAATACTAGACGAAGACTTTGCAACTCGATGGACAGTTTAACCGGGGTGCTGCGTTGTGTATCTTTGTCATTCGCGATATCTACATGTACAGGCTGGTCATCTTATCTGAAGACATTGAAATATCTCGAGAACTATGCATCGAATCAAAACAAATGGGTGATGAAAGTTGTTCGTCGCGAAGGGGGACATCTAATAATATCAAAGTCGACCCCCCACCGTCACCTTCTGGGGCTGGGGTGGGGGAAGATAAAGAACTTAAACGGGAACCCCATTTTTCATTGCAGATTTGGATTTTCCAGAAAAATATACACAAATTTGACCTAGGAGATTTTGCATTTTGGTTCACAGATGGCGCTGTAATGGACAAAAATCAAAATGGGTAAAAAATCGTTGAAAATTGGGGATATCTCGAGAAATACACACATCTCAGATCAGAAAAATAAAAGTAGACGTATTTGATATTTTTAAAAATGCTATTCAATAACACCATAATTGACTCCCCACCCCACCTCCTGAGGGTGGGAGAGGGAATTATTTCAAAATCTTCAATGCGAAACCGTTTTTTATAGCAAATCTTGGTTCTCCACTGATTTGATATTATTGGTGTAATTTCTTTCACAGATGTCGCTGCAATCGAAAGCAGTTGGAAAAATGCATTGGTTTGTTTATCAATAAATCAAAAACTACTCTTTTAGCGTTACCCAGGAACAACCAAGATTTGTCATAAAAAAAGGTTTCCCATTGAAGATTTTGAAATAATTCCCTCTCCCACCCTCAGGAGGTGGGGTGGAGGGGGGGGGGTCTATTATGGTGTTATTGAATAGCATTTTTAAAAAATCAAATACGTTTAAAAAATGCAAAAACTCCCAGGTCAAATTTGTGTATTTTTTCTGGAGAATCCAAATCTGCAATGAATCCCCCTTCGCGACGAACAACTTTCATTACCCACTTGTTTTGATCCGATGCATAGTTCTCGAGATATTTCAATGTCTTCAGATAAAATGACCACACTGTATGTACATATGGTATAGTAGCTCGTACATCGTATAACTACAATAATTAGTGCTTGAACCGTGCATCTTCCGTTCGGAGCTTACAAAAACGACAAAGATTTACAAGCATTTGTAGGATTTTCGCATGTTCGCAGTCGTTGCTGTATGCGCGAGTGGTATATCCACGTCTGTGCGTGGGTGTTGGTTCGAGACGCGGCGCGTGCTTTCCATTTGGCCGACGACGTTGCATGGTGTCCCATTAGGAACGCGGGGGTGGAAAAAGCGAACCGAGAGAAGACGAGCTTCCCCCGGCTGAAAGTCGGCTGAAAGAAATTCGAATTTATAGAGCCGACGATCAGCTTTCCGTAAATAGAATAAATTCCGAAAGTTTCGGCATCGGCCGAGTCGATTTTATTCGAGAAGACGCATAATACGATCGCGTCTCGGAGAACGGCAACGCGAAAGTTCGGGGGGTGGGAAGAACGGAATGAAATTTGAATAAAAATACCGTCTCCGTTCGGATGGGTTCTCCGAGAGGGAAAATAAAGCTCGGCCTTAGCCTCCGTAGGGGTCAACCAACGTCGATCCTCGAGACCGATCTCCCTCTCTCTCTCTCTCTCTCTCTGGTTAGACTAGATTACCGGTTAGACGGGATCATGTTTTTATTTTTCATAAAATAAGGATTTCTATCCAGGGGGAGAAGGAAGGGCCAGACGTTGAAATGATTGAAGCAAAGGGCCGGAAGACGAGCAGGAGAAGGTCTTCCTAGCCGAGTCTCCGCCTCCGTCGAACGAGACGGAAGGAGGAAATTGGTTTTGCATTACAAAGCCGGTGGCCCGTGATAATAGGGCGTCTCATAGGCGCAACTACGGCCGCTTAGCTTCCATGAATCGTCCAATTATATTATTATCCGTAACGAGGTCCGGCCTAGCCGGCCTTAAGGGCCTTAGACTCCTGCAATTCCCGTATGCGCAACAAAAACTATTAAATATTAGGTAAATCGGAAAGTTTCTTGACAAAAAGTAGAGCTTTATTTAAGAAACAAAATGAAAAAGTACATTAATCAAAATATTGTCCATCGTTAGCGATGACTTTTCCCCATCTTTCGGGCAGCAAGCGAATTCCGCGACGAAAGAACGAGTCATCTTTGGAGGTCATCCAGTCAGAGATCCATTTTTCGACATCTTCGTAAGAATTAAATCGTTCCTCAGCAAGTGCGTGTGCCATCGACCGAAACAAGTGATAGTCGGAAGAGGCACAGTCTGGCGAATAAGCCGCATAGGGTAGCATTTCCCAGCGAAGTGCTCCTAACGTTTCTTTGACAACTTTTGTGACGTTCCGCAAGCAGAATTCTGCAGATGGTTTTTCGCTTTTCATTGTCTCTTGGCTTGAGTTCATATGGGACTCACTTTCCTTCCTTGTAGACCTTCCCAAGGCTTTTAAACGATCGGAAATGACAGATTGAGCACAATTTAACGCTTCTGCAATTTGTTTTTGCGTTTGACATGGATCTCCATCCACCAATGCCTGCAATTCTTCGTCTTCGAATACTCGTGGCCGTCCAGAACACTCTTTGTCCTCTACAGTAGAATCACCATTTTTAAAGCGTCGAAACCACTCTCTACATGTTTTATCGGAAACAGCATTATCGCCATGAACGTCTACAATCATTCGATGAGCTTCAGCTGCAGTTTTCTTCGAATTGAAACAAAAGATTAAAACTTCGCGCAAATGACGCTTATTCGGCTTAAATTCCGACATTTCAGATGTAGAAAAAACGATGTTATTGATGCAAGCGTATATTGTTATGTATTGAATTTTATTGAAAGATGTCCGAACTAAAAAGTTAACCTTACTTTAGACGTTATAGTTAAATGTTTCGATTTTTGGTGGACAAAATTACTTTTGAATAATTTATATCCTCTTGATACTTGATAATTACAATTATGATATTTATTTTTCTGTTATGATGGAATTGAACAAAAAATTATAACAAACGTACTTATGTTGTTCTTATATTTCTATATTTCTGACTTACAGAAGGTAAAGTCTGTATAAATATAAGAAAATGACTTTAATATGATTACTTTTGTAAAAATTGTAATTGCACCCAGATCTCCCATCACAACCCCATTAAAATATAATAATTTGTCACTAAGTAGCAGGTTGTAGCAGCTCTCTCTCTCTCTCTCTCTCTCTCTCTCTCTCTCTCTCTCGCTCTCTAATTTTTCTTCAACATTGTTAAGTAATTCATATACTTTATTTACTCATGCATAAAAAAACGCTTTTGATTATGGTTCATTTTATTTACTTCCTCCTTTTAGTTTTCAACTAAAACGAGAAAATATAAATTAGTTTCATATGTACATACTTTCGATTTTTCAATGCACAACACAAAAATTAGTGAAATTAGTCATTAACATGTACCGCAGTTTCGGAACATTCAACTAGTCGTTAATGGATAAAAAATGGAAATAATGAGATATAGAATTATTTGGTTCAGTATGTCTAATAATACGAAAAATGATTTTTGTCCAACTAAAATCGAAACATTTACCACTGTGCGACGCTAAACGGACGGAACTTTCCGATTTTCCTAATATATTACGATGTTGATTGGTCAAGTTCGAGATTGTCAGAGTCCTCGAGATGTTGGGTTTGGGTGTCGCTTGTAGAAAATGGTGAGTTCATTTTTTCTTCTCTCGTAAAGAATATAACAACATACGAGTATGTATTGGATACCTGGAGATTTCCTTTGTAATCGCACCGCTGTCGATTGAAATATCTTGTCGTTTTAAGAGTTTTAAGCTATCGTCGCAGCGAGAAAAAGAATTTTTAGTTATTTTGCAGTGGCGGAGCTGTAACCCTCAAAGGAAGGTGCATCGAGGTTTCCGATAGGATTCCTATCGGACCAGAAGCGATATCCCCTCTATTTTCGTTCTAGCCGAGAGGCCGATGTATCGTGAAATTCAAGAGAACGATTTACCTTTTTTCCCTCGAACGCGTTCACCGATAAAGATTCGCGTTTCTCATAGGATTCGCGGTGGGTAGTTGATTTGTTGCAGCGCGGACGGAACGAGGTTCGAAACGAAAATCCGCGGGGTTCCGTTCGATCTCTGTCGCGCGGGAAAAAGCGTCGTTACTCCTCGTTTCGCGCTAACAAGATTCATCCGAGACGAATCTTTTCACCTTCTACCGCGCGCGTGTCGTTCGAGAAACAGGACGAAGGGAAAAAATCTTCCAAGGACGCGAACTACTTTCGTAAACCAGGAAAAATATTGTACTTGGGAACGAGGAAGAAGGGGATGTCGAAGAGAAAAGCACGGGTAAGAGGGATAAGAATTGGGACTTTTCAATATCGAGCAAACCTGGGGTGCGTCCGCTGGACCGTGATAGACATTGTCGAAGGCATAATAGACCCTGGATAAGCGAAGAACAGCCATTGTTTAGCGCCGGATCGAAAGTTTTCGAGGTTTACACGATTCTTCTCGTTCCTTCTGGGGATCGATGATACGGGAATCGTCAATGACAAAAACACGTTTCGACCGTTTCGTACGAGACTTGAAAACTGCTATAATATGGATTTCGGTCCTCGAAACAACCAGTCTATTATTATTATTATTATTATTATTATATACGGACCGAGGTTCTGTTATACAACAGTTTACAGACGTTTTATAGAACAAATAGAAAAAAACAAAAATATAAAAAGAAAAAAAAATCTTAACCTAAAATTAACATACGAAGGGACAAGCGCAAAACTAAACAAATACAGGTACGATATTAGCAAATAATCTCGCGTAATTTTTTCTTTTGAATGCCTCTAACGTGCCATTAAAAAAATCAATATTATTATAAAGTTTGTTTGATCTTGAAATAATCCTCCGATTTATAGGATTTATTACTCCATATGTGGATTTGAATTTCGTTGTTTGAAATCCTGCTCTCGTTCTCAAAACACGTTCAGGTACATAAAAATTAATTTGCCTAAGGAGAGCAGGACAATGTATGTATATTATTATGTAACAATTTATTAAAAATAAAGCTCTGGTCGGATACTATTCTTCGATCAGATAATGTTTCCAGGTTGACTATGTTTAATACTTTAGAGTAATCATGATCAAAAATTGACATTGGATTGTTTGTCTTATATGTACAAAACCTAAGAAATTTATGCTGCACCCATATTTACGCTTTTCGGAGACCATATTATAGTTGAAGCATATTCTAACAGGGGACGGACAAGGGTAATGTATAGCAACCTAAGTGTATAGATTGAATGAAAATTTGTGGAAAAACGAAGTATAAACCCGAGCATTCTTGAAGCGGAGTTGACAATGTTGCTACCTTTAATTTTATCAGTTTAGATAAACAAAAATAATTTTTTAAGAGTTTTAACATAAAATTCAGATTTTGTAAAGTATATAATTTGAAATCAAACATCATTGTTTAGATTAATATTTTAATTGTATTAACAAGAATAATTCAATCCTATAATTGGACATATTAAACCCAATCTAAACTAGTACCTGGACAGAAGTAAAGCCTACACCGGTACAAATTGAATTTACATATAATCTGCAATAGACACTATAGTGCTCCAAATACCATGGCCGCCACGGGGAGGGAGACGCGCGGCCGGGAGGAGTGGGGGTATTCCTTGAGAATGCCTCCGATCGAGCAAAAAGCCCATGCCCGATCTATAACATCGAACTTTATTAAATCTTTAATGATGCACACATGAATATATTATTGTTGTATATTAAATTCTGTCCCGTTTAATGCACATTTTCTGTTGCAAAGCAAGCATTTCAAGGGACAATACTTCTTTCTCCATATTCTCTAATTGAGTGCATAATTTTGCTTTCTCTTCTATAATTTCTTCTTTATTATCATTAGTTGCGTCAGACCTTATTTTTTTAGATTTAGCATTGGTTTTTAACTTTATATCTTTAATTTGTTGTGCAATTATATTTTTTCTTTCGTGTAAATTATTATTGATTTCTTGTTCTTGTTATTTTTTAATTTTGTTTCTCTCTTTTTCCTGCTTTTTTGACAAATGTTCTTCTTCTATAATTTTTTTTCTTACACCCTTTTTTAAGATCTTTCTTCTGTCTTTGACAGTACAGTTGGTGGTCCTTTGTTAGCATCCACCGAACTTAAATTTTTCATTCTAGAATGCGTGCTTTTTGGAATCTTAAATTGGCCCACTGTATTCAGAGCTTGTACTTGTACGATGGATTCAACAGAATGAGATTCTTGATTTATGTTCAATTTTTTATTTTTATTCAATCTTCTATTTTCCTTCAATCTGTCATTTTTAATAATATCCTTAGATTTTATGTACACTTTTGGCTTGCTCTTACTTTTAATTTGTTTTTTTATGATACTTATTAATTACTTTTCTCGACTGGAATCAAAAGTTTTATTTCTAGTGATGGAAAACATTTTTTTAAGAATTATATCGACATGAATAATTAATTTTTGATGTTAGCTATTAATACTGACAGATTTATGGCATAAAAATTAAGTATTATTAACGTCACAACCGGAACACATTTTCTATATACGTTATATAAGCTAATAGTAATTTGTTTAAGGTAATAATAATTTGCAAACTACGGGATGATTTTAGTCGCAAACACTTGTCCGACTTAAGGTGTATGCACATAGAATATAAGCTTATAGTTGGACAGCTACTGCAATCGCGTCCCAGTATGGAGTACTTATATTTCACAGCAGTCCTAAACTTGGACATCTAATATTTGAATTAATAATTATTATTTAAGTTAAGTTTTATTGCCAATTTATTTTAAAATATCAATATTATTATGCGTGATAATTCGTTTTTGTCTAAATGCTTCAATTATATCTTTTAAATGCACATGATTCGCATGTAAATAGACTATTTTGTATACTGTTTTCAGATGAACTTTGAATTTATTTTTAAATTTCAATTGATGCCTTAATGAAATAATATTCACACCTACTTGTAGCTAAGGCCTCAGAATATATAATATAATTATTTAATCTCTTAATTATTGATTTTACTATGAAAATTCAATTTTCCAGATTTAGGTATCACTTTTTGATTGTCCACACTCTTAGGGCACTTCACCTTAGTTAGAATTTCATTTATATTCTCCTATTCTTCAATTCTTCTAGAATAGTCTAGAATTTAATTTCTTCTCTTCTCTTCTCTTCTCTTCTATTCATCTTGAATTTCATTTATACTGTTCCAGCCTTGATCCGCGCGTGGTTTTTCTTCAAAGAACATTTTCATCAAATGCCTCGCGGATAATCGGTTGCTAATCTTTGAAATCGTCCAATAGCCATTCAAGCGTTACGTACTTCGGTGGGCAGGGACCCAGTATCGATGTACGTTCGTAGAGAGGGTGGTTCTACATGAGAAATTACGTCGGGAATATCGAGAATAAATTTTTTTCTTCTGACGCCTCGTTTTCGATAAAATCGAGTTTTAAAATTCGGGCGAGCACGCATGCTATTGAATAGGAATCGTCCGATGCGCCCGTGCACGACCTGCCCATTCTACAATACTTCATACAAATGCTGGGCACGCGGACTTGACGGATTATGGAAGTCGATTTTCTCGGGAACAAAGCCTCAAATGAAAAAAGTTTAATCCGTATTTTCGACTTATTTTCTCACGTAGAATCACCCCGTGCACGGTTCTACCATCGATCCGGGGCAACTTGTATTGTCGATTGTGTAACACAAACACGTTCACTACACCACTGTCACAGATACATGACGACCACAAGCTGACAGTTTCTCTAAATACAGTGAAATTAATTTTATACAGTTTCTTGACCAAAGTCATAGTAGGGGAAACCGGGGCTAAAAGTTATTCCGATTTTCAAGAATATTCTCCTCTATTCTGAAGAAAATTCTAATTTTAAAACGAGCAGGGTTGTTTTTGCTCGCTCGCTTCGCGTGCTCGCGGGTAGTACTGCTCTTGCGAGAGGGTTATTGGTACGCATGGCTAGTAGGGCCTGCAACTATTAATGATTTATATTTACCAATGTAGAATTAAGAATCTCCTGGATAGGACTCAATAGAATTCACCATTGCACGATGAACAAGACAGAGATTTATTCAAAGGGAAACGTCAGAGAGTAAATACTCTTCAAGAGTCACGCAAAGAACTTCCCGATTCGTTAGTTGCAGTATATTATTATTAAGTGTACGTTTTAAGAAGATTATACGTTTTCGGAGAAATTCAATAGTTTTCTACTTATCAAATGTTTGCTATATGGCGTCGCATTAAACCAACTTGGTATGCTCTCGTTGCTCGCTTGGTTCCTTGTTATGGCAGAGTAATGTTGCAAAATAAATTGCAAATGTTCCACAATCAAACGCATTGTTTTGATATTGTACTCTGTGAAATATATATTTATTATTATATTTATAAAGGGCATTCGGTAATTATATTTACTTTAAGGGCTTCCTCACCGATTTTGATGATCTTCGCATATGTTGTCAAGGTCATCATTCTGAACAACTTTTTCGTATACATGTTACAGCATGATATTTGCAAAAAACTATTACTAATACTGTATTGAATTTTGTGCATTCTTGGACGGTCCGTGGCAACGTGTGATATATATATATATAAATATAATATAAAATATAGAATATTAATATATAATAATATAATAATATATAATATTATAAATAAAAATTTCAACATCTCGAAAAGTGATCGGAGTAGGTCTGGGTTAGATTTGAAATTGAAATCAATAATATTATATAATATATTTTTTTTATACATATATAATATATATTATATAATATATGTTATATATTATAATTATAATTATAATTATAAATATATATAATATATAATATATATTATACAATGTATAATATATAATGTACAATGTATAATATATGATATATAATGTATAATATATCATATATAATAGGTATATAATATATATTATGAGAGCGAGACCCTGTTTTCTCTCATCTCCACAGCGTGTGTAGAAGCAAAATGTAAACAAATGCAGCGCCGGGACAGCCTTACGTTACCGCAGAGCGTGCGGAAGTACGAAAAATTCAATACACTATTAGCGATAGTTTTTTGCGAATATCTCGAAAACTAAAATCGAGCGGCGGTAACATATATAGGAAAAAGTTGTTCAGAATGATGACCTTGACAACATATTTCAACGTCATCAAAATCGGTGAGGAAGCCCCTAAAGTAAATAATTACCGGGCATTCAAATAATCTATTACACCGTGGTTCCAGCATTAAAATTATCATAAATGTGTACATTGCCGTTACCATCAGATCTTGTGCAAATCCAATGTCCTACTACCTTTTCTCCAATTTCACCAGTGTATATTATCTGAATATTCGTCTCATGTGCTGGGATCTCTTGTAAATTACTCAAAAAATCTCGAACATAACCAGCATCTTGAGCAAAGTTGTACATTCCACGCTCGTTTAGATTTCTGTTCACAATTTCGTGAAATAAATTAATATGTTTATCTTGTAAATAACAATCAGGTTTTATGACTTCTTTACATTCAGCTGTTACTAAAGCATAGTTTAATACATCAATCGATGCAGCTGGACAGCCGTTATAAAAGAGTACAAACCTATGTATGTCGAAAAGTTAGTAGTGCAGGAGATATTTCAATTTAAACAATGCTAAAACACCATTACTATCGTACTAACAATAAGACGTTACACTAGTAAGTAAACGCTAATGTCTGGGAACGGTGCGTCCTACCGCAGAAGTAACGGAATTTTCAAAAGGCCCAACCCAAAGCATATAGGGTATGTCCAACCACATAACGTATGTAGTCTTTTGAATTTTTCCAAAAAAAAAAATTTTTTTTATTAATTTTTTATTGAAAATATATTTAAATATATATATAATTACGTTTGTTTCTTAGGTGGAAAATTTCCGTCCTCTCGTATAAATTGCATTGTTGAATCAACTTCTTTCGAAAAAACTAAAAAACTACTGGACCAAATTGGACCAAAATCTAAAAACGTTAACGAAAAATTTGATACCATACGTACGGACATACATACGCACACACATACAGACATTTTTCTGAAAATAATCTAAAATGACTCCAATGACCTTGAAACGTGAAGATCTGCTAAAAACTCGATTTTCGAGGTCATTACAGTAACTTCCTTATAAAATCGGGAAGTTAATTAAAATATTGTAATAGGTTTTTAATAATTCTTTTCATTTATTGATCGTTGTCGTGTGTTGGGAGGATATTTCGCAGAGGAGGTGGGCTGCATCTGATAAAATGCATTTCAATAGCGAAGATGAACAACGTGTTAAAGTAAGAATGAAATAATGTTGGAAATCTGTACTTGCTGCCCTAATTGTAGCGCTAATTGCGAGATCCTTGAACGCTGGAAACGGGAGTTAATCATGGTCTAGCGTGTCCTCTTGAATTCGTGGTCGATCTCGATGCGGAGCATGTGTGCCGAAAATTTCGAACCCGTCCCGGACGAGTCCCATTCGTCCATCGCGTTCCGACGGAACGTCGCGTCGTTGATCGCTATCGAAGGGAGGCAGACCCCTGTCTATCCATCCCTCTTATCCAGTATCGGCGCGAATAACGCTCGCCATCGTTCCGCTTCCCATCTTTATCGTTCTCGGTCGCGTTCCATCCTCCTCCGCACGATACGTACACACGTAGAAATACGTACGCGTACACGTCTAACGACCCCGTTCCCGTATCCCGTATCCCGTTCCCGTTCCCGTTTAGGGACCGATCGCATCGACAACGTCAGCGAAACGAAATTGCTCGGCATCCGGCGCGGCTAGGCGCGCGGCGAGCAAAATATCTTCCGCTCGGTTGCCTCCGTATCGATGGGAATTACGTCTTATCGGCAATGCGACAAACGAGATCGAGGAACGACGGGGTCATCCTTTCGTCGAGACGTACTCACGGTAAATGAAACTGGACAGAGTCGCACTCGGCGACTGAAGAACGGCACTGCATCGATCTCGGTCGCTTGAAACGGTCAGAAAGTTTCATTTCGCAGCACTGTTGTGGCTGGACTGCAGATGCGATGCACTTGTCACAGGAACGAGTAGGTGAAACACAGAATAGCCAGAAAGTATCAGAGGATTATATTGTCCGCAACTCTCTTATTCAAATTATTGTCTACGCGAACGCGCGCAAATTATTGGCATCGTATTGTATTATTGGTGTGACCAACAAGTTTTTCACGTCATCTCTCGTTATTCGGTAATCAATGTTTTTCCAGTCATACTGTTTCCGCATCGAACTGCACGAATATCGAGCAAAAATTTGTCCATGCGTGATATAAAACATATAACTATGAATTACATAGAAGAAACCGAAAACAGCTTTTTCATATTCGTATGTACAGTGCTGTTCACTTGATTAGCCTCGGGTGAAAATATATATAAGTTTATACCAAAGGAAGGAATTGTGAGGAAAATTCTTGCTTATTAGTTAAAAATTCGTTTATAATATGAATTTGTAAGTGATATATGTTTACATCGATATGTACACTTGCAAGAAACTGTGTTTTTAAATATAAGATGCTTCTACACATGAATAGCCTCAGATTGTTTAGTAGTCACGGTTAGTTGTCGCTTTGCGATTGATCAGACAAGACATATCCGTAACAAGGTCTACATTTCACACCTACCAGGTGTCACGTACAGTGGTTTAGCCGATAGTAATGATTGATAATAAAATCAAACATGACATACATTTTCTTAATTTCTTTTTTTATACTTGCTCCAATAATGTTGTACGAGAAATAAAATATCAAATATTATAATTAATGTCAAACTATCGCATATTATATTGTTGCTCGCTCGCGAGTAGGGTTGTTGTTACACACTCGCTTCGCGAGTTCGGGTTATTGGTACGCATGGCTAGTAGGGTCTACAGCTATTAATGTTTTTTTATATTTGGTGTGTGACTCTTGGAGAGTCACACAAAGAACTTCCCGATTCGTTAGTTGCAGTATATTATTTATTATCATTATTCAGTGTACATTTTAAGAAGATTATACGTTTTCAGGGAAGTTCAATAGTTTTCTACTTATCAAAATGTTTGCTATATGACGTCGCATTAAACCAACATCGTATGCTCGTTGCTCGCTCGGTTCCCTGTTATAGCATAGTAATGTTGCAAAATAAATCGCAAATGCTCCACAATCAAACGCATTGTTTTGATATTGTACTCTGTGAAATGTATACTTCTTCTTATATTTATAAAGGGCATTCAAGTAATCTATTGCATCATGGTTCAAATGATTAGCTTCTAAGAGTTAATCTAAGCTAGCTAGTCTAGCTAAGCAAGCTAATCTAGCGTTAGCAAAAAGAAGTTAGAATTATAATATATACGTATATATACAGGGTGGGGCACCAGAAACAGGTCACATGAATAACTCGCACGCTTTTGAAGATGCTAAAACACCATTACTATCGTACTAAGACGTTACAATATTAAGTAAACGTTAATGTCTATCAACGGTGCGTCCTACCGATGCAACGACGTACGTAGTCTGTTGAATAAAAATTGCAGGTAACAATTCGTTTTGAATAGATTGTATTGTCAAAGATTGTAATATAAATTAGTTTGCAGACTCATTGATATTCTTTGAAAAGGTATTGTCGGCAGTAACGATGATTAACCCACTCTTGCATTGGAATAACTTTCGATTATTTCAAGCGATAACATTAGCATCAGTTTAAAAAAAGAAATTAAGAAAAAAATTTTTTATGTAATTGCGTTTGTTTCTTTGGTGGAAAATTTCCGTCCTCCCTTATAAATTACATTGTAGAATCAACTCCTTCCGAAAAAAACTAAAAATCTAAAAAACTACTTGACCAATATGGACCAAAATCTAATCAGCTCTAAGTTACGACGGGGCACATCGATTGCATCATTCATCATTCTGATCGGGTTGTTACTTTTTCAGAAAACGTTAACGAAAAATTTGATACCATAGAAACAGACATATGCACACACACACACATACAAACATTTTGATAAAAATAGTCTAAAATGACTCCAATGACCATGAAACGTGAAGATCTGCTAAAAACTCGATTTTCGATTTTCGGGGTAATTACAATAACTTTCCTATAAAATCGGGAAGTTAATTAAGAAAACTCATTTTGAATTTAAATCTTCATTGAACAAATTAGGACCATAGCGAGATTTATTCTATTGTGTCAGTTCTAAATATAAATCGTAAGCGAACATTCGCCGAAGCCTGTTCATCACTGAAGAGTATGAAGATTTTCGGAAGAATTGATGGGCAATGGATTTTTGTTCTCCGATCGATGAGATGTTCACGATTTAGAAGAAAGCAACTAAAAAGAAAACGATTAAAAAGAACTGGTGATGATGTAGTCATCTCATGACGAATAAGTCTAAGAAAATGGTGCGTTCCCCTGATTTAGGAGAATGCGCAGAGTAATATGATCCAGCCAAGAGGAAGATAGAAAATGCAATGTATACGATTAAGGAGAAAGAGACTAAGAAGAAAACGGTTAAACGGAATTGGTGAAGACGCACTCATCTATGAGAACAATGGATTGATCGATCTATAAAAGCGATGGCTCCTCATCAGGAGCTCAGTCAACAATACACAGTTCAAAGTCACCGTTCAGTCTACATCAAATTCATTAAATACGTTCAGTGCACAGTCAACGGTCAACAGTTCAGTCCATCGTCATTATAATTGAAAATCAGTTCAAAATCAAGAAAGCGAATTAACCCGCAGGAACAATATTGTGTGTGTTCAATAAAGTGAAGAAACGTGTGTACACCTGCTGGAGAACCACCATCTCCAACAACTCCAAAGGAATAACCACATTTTCTACATGATTCTAAAGCGTGCTGAAGCGACAGCATTGAGGCTCCAAAAGCGAAAACTGCGTATCGGTAATTACTAACAATTTATTCAATAAATTTGTTCAATAGAATATATTCTTGTTTATTTTTATTCAAAATCAAGATTTCAAATAATTTTTAAAAGAGTTTACCCACACACAACTTCGGTTTCTACGTTCCAATTCTAAGATCAAAGTCACTTAGAATTTAACAAATCCTCAATTACCCGAACCGAAGCCGGTGAATGCAGGCAGGTTCGAAACTGCGTTTTATTCTCTATTAAAATCTATCAATTTAATCATTAAATCTATAACAACGTCCACCTTAGGACGTAACAATACACATTCCGAATTTATGAGTTATATTATATAATAAATAGGGGAAATCGGGGTATTGTGAGAAAAAAACTGCTATTAAATTAAGTTTTTCATAAAATTTCAACGCTAAATGTTGTAGTATGAAGATTTAGCTTTCTTTTAGACACAATAGTTTAATCGAATATCTGAAAATTAGATGGTTTTAAGACTATCACAAAAAATGTGTATTTTCTTGAATTTGAAAAATCTCGGGGAATCGTGAGCTACTTTCAAAATCAAATAAAAATTACAATTTCTGTTATGAAATGTTTATTAATGTATCTGAATGACAAGATAATTGTTTAATAATAAGAAAAAAAGTTAAAAATAACCACAATTAATCTGAAAAGCAAAGTTCACAAGTCCAATTTCTTGCGGTCATTCCGGCGCATTCCAAGTGGATGGAACGATCGCAGACGTTGCAATGAATGGTGTTTTGGCGGTTCATCTTTTTCGGCATATTTTCCATGCAAATTATGCAGAAACAAAAAAAAATAAAAAGAAAAAAAAATATCTATTAGATACTGCCAAAAAATTTATATCGTGCTCGAATATTGCATAAACAATCATTGAGAAACATCAAACACGTGAGGTTAGCTCGTTAAATGTCAAAAATCGAGTGGCTCACAATTCCCCGAGAAAAGTGGCTCATAATTCCCAGAACCCTTATTTTGACAACTTTGCCACAAACAGATAACACAAACCTAACCTATTTCAAATTTCTTTATTTATCTCGAAAGCTTGAAGTCACACGAGTATTATAAACACACTTACCTGCTTAGATCCACAGAAAAATGTAACAATAATAGACCAAACACGAGATGAAAATAATACTTCGAGCGCAGCGAATTTGTATCTGCTACAGAGCCAAGTAATGATGCGGGTGCGAACTTCAACTGATCGTGGAAATATTACCTTATTGTAAGACAACTCAAAAACAGTTGTTCGCCGCTGTCATTATTTACCGGGAACACAGAGATGGCGCTGGCTCACGATTCCCCGTGGCTCACGATACTCCGATTTCCCCTATTGTTAAAATAAAGAATATATTTGTTTATTTCACATTCCTCGAAATTTTCATCAGAAAAACAAAGGATTATTCGAGGCTATTCAAGTGACCGGCACTGTATATCAATTATACGAATCATATACGGTACATAGTGTATGTATGCGAGCAGACAATATTATTCAGGATGGGGAGCTAAAAGATAGTGATAATAAATAGCAAAGCACCCTGTATAAAATAATAATATTTTATTTTCTGAATACATATTTGATTACCATGGGAATCGTTCCAGCACGTATATTCGCACTAGATTATACAATACTATTTTATACAGGGTGGTTCCCGCGGAGGTGCCCACCAAAATATATCCTCGGATCGCGATTGTAGAAAACATGTATTTGTATTTGTACGCAATTTATTAGAAACGAATTTCATGTTTAATGAAACCTTTACAGCAACAGTACGTACTCAGAATATATTTACCATACTATCCGCGCGACACGATAACGGGATAACGTTGCCGATTATGTCGTGGAACGTATATTTGCTATTTAACGCTTCATAAAGTAGTCGATAAAAGTTTGACGAATTCAGTGTAGCTAGACGCGCGTATTAAAATTGATCGTTTTAACCGGCGCTGATCGATGCGAGTCTTTAATAATTTCTTATCAGCCTCTGCGTATTCAATTATGTATATTGGTAATTCTGAAAATTCCGAGAGAGAATAATCATACTATGAAAATGTTGTTTTGCACAGAAATTATCTTTTACACGATCATGGAGGAACGAAATATTAAAATGGCTACCTTAAGGGCTAAAAAATGATGTCGGCATGAAAATGTTGTTTGCAATTCCACCACTGCAGTACTACTTGCGCAAATCTGTTTTCTATCTATCGCGAGAAGAGGAGATATGTATATTAAAACAACTACGTTTAGTTGGTCGATCCTGTACGTGTCGAATTGGAACGAGCACTCGTCTGCCTTGCCACGACCGTCTCGATTCCCTTCGACTGACTTTGCCGGCGAAAAAAAAACGAGTCGAGAAACATGCGAAACGAGAAGAGGAAAGGAACGGAACAGGATTAACAGGAACCGTTAAAGCGCCCGGGAACGGTTCGTCCGATGCAGCGTCGAGTCTACTACTGGAAACGCGGTGGAAGCGAAAATTCGCTATGGTTTTGCCGCGATTCGCAGATTTCTAAAGGCCTGCCTTTAATCGCGGTGCATACGTAACTATACAAACAGCTCGGCGAAAGAAAAAAAATAGAAAAACTATTGAAAGTCCAGACGGTAAGGAGAAACGGGAGAAACGGGTGAAAGAAAAATTCCCTTTCTCTCTCTGCGCGAGACGGAAAGGGATAAATAAATAAAAGTAACGCCGCATCGGGGCCGGAAACCGAAGAAACATTGCCGTTTACAGAACCGACCGATACACCGTATATCCCAACGTATCCAGGCTTTGGCAGAAACTCGTTCCGCGTGTAGGTTGATGCGATTTCCGAGCGTGGGAGAATGGAGTGTGTCCGGACCGATTTTGCGGCCCTCCGAGTCGTTATTGTCCACATCCGTTACCATTCCGGATGTAACGCGGGGCGAGATTAACGATTCGTCAATTAGCGAGACTAATGTATTTACGGGCTGTCGGCTCGTGCTCCGGCTCGTGATCTCCTCGGACCGCGTTTCTTTCGAAGAAATCCGACCGACGATCCATTCGCCTGACAATTGATCCGTTGCTTCAAACCGGAAACTGCTTCGTACCGAGCATATTTTCGTCGCGTCTCGTCGACATTAACCGCTTCGTTCTCACTGACGAATTATCTCGCGACCTCCATACCGTTCGTATAAGGTCACAGACGAGTTATGACGCGCCGCCGATACTTTTTCTACAGATCACAGAAATAATCGGCATCCCAACAGTATAGACATATGTATGTACAGTGACTCCCACAAATATTCGGACGCTCTTAAAAAGTCCATAACTTTTTTAAAATTGGACTATACGATCCGAACTTTTTTGGGAAGCTGGAGCAATTAGTTTACTACAGGAGGTGAAAAGAAATTTTTTTGAAAATTGCAATTGGTCGGAATTGTATACAAAGTGCTAAAAGTTGCGTTTTACAACTTTTTAATGTGGGCCTATATTGAAAATATAAAAAAATACGTTTTGTAGATCTGTGTCAATAATATGCACTGTGAAAGTTTCATCGAAATCGATTGATGCGGAAAATAAACGACAGGCATTGAAAGATGTAAGAATCTGCAGGTTATAGGCTGAAAACCGTGAAAATCTGCAATTTTTACCATCTTTAAATGTTTGTAGCTCATTGCAACGTCGACCGATTTTGACGAAACTTTCAGAATATGTTTAATTCACGAAGATCTACAAAGCGTATTTTTTAAATTTTCAATATATGCCCAAATAAAAAAGTTGTAAAATGCAACTTTTAGTATTTTTTTCTACAATTCCGATCAATTGCAATTTTTGAAAAAATTTTTTTCACATCCTGTAGTAAATTAATTACTCTAGCTTCCCAAAAAAAGAGTTTAAATCGTATAGTACAATATTAAAAAAGTTATCGCCTTTTTAAGAGTTTCCGAATATTTGTGGGAGTCACTGTACGTCGTTTCAATCAGTTCCTGTTTAAAATGGTACAAAAAATATTTCTTCAATTTACTAGACATCGCAATATGCAATTCTCTTGCCATATGGAACTGTCTTCATGCAAACAGAAAAAGTATCCATGACGTAAAAGAGGACATAATATTCGGATTGCTGGAAAACTACTACAAATCCAAAGAGTAATTGTTATCATCAGGACCCGCTCTAGGGGGTGGGACAACCCGGGCATTTGCTCGGGGCGCCAAAAGTTAGGAGCGCCATTTTGGCTGTAAGTGTGAGAAAAATCCAAAAGAAAAATATAAAATAGATTTTTTTTATTTTACAATTGATCAAGCACTAAATGCACTAGATGCGAGATTTGAACAACTTAGTAATCACAGTAACTATTTTCAATTCTTATATAACATATACGATTTAAATACCATGTCCAAAGAAATGCTACTAAAACACTGTAAGAATTTAGAATGTATTTTAACTGATGGTGATTCTCTCTGTTGACATAAACGGGGTAGAATTAGCTGAGGAAATTTCAGTAGTATGTATCTGCGCTTTTGGGCAAGAAAGAAAGCCTAAGCAATGTATGTACTGAGCTTAATTTCAAAGTTTTTTGCCTCAAACCTTACTATTGCTTCAAGAATATTGTTAACGATACCAGTAACTGTAGCTAGTGGCGAAAGGAGTTTCTCCAAGTTAAAACTAATTAAGAACTTTTTACGTTCGACTAGTACACAAAATCGTTTTAATGGTTTGGCCAAGTTGGCAATTGAGCATGAAATTGTTGATAAAGTAAATTTAAAAAATGTAATAAAAAAGTTTGCAGAACTGAAAGTAAGAAGAAAAGGTTTTTTGTGATTTTAACGTAGTTGATGTTACCTTCTTTTATTTTCAAAATAATAGAATTTTAATTGTTTGTGCAATAATACATATTATTAATAGTATTTAAAAATGTAAAAAATTATATGGTTAACAATTTGTGTTATGTCATGTTATGTTATGTGTTATATGTTTCTTTCTAAATATATGCTTTTATTAAAATTTTTAAATAAAATTATTTGATTTTTATTGACAATAAAAAATATGGTGTATCGTTATTTAAAAAATATATATATGTATATTCTTAAGGGGCGGAAATTTGTCTTTTTGTCCGGGGGACGTAACCGCTAGAGCGGGCTCTGTTATCACAAAGGGAGAAGAAATCATTTTCATACACTTCGTCACACACTCCAGATGTTTCCTGAAAAATTTACCACCAACAAATAAAAAAATTCATCCTACGAAGCGTTGTGTATAGTGCAGAACAAAATCTATCCGCGAAGAAATACGATGCTATTGTATAAATTGTGATGTTGCGTTATGTGCAGTTCCATGTTTTGAATTATGTTACGCAGAGAATCAATAAATTTCAAATATCCTGAAATCAATGTCTTTCTTTACCTATATCGTTCACAGAACTAATAATTTTTCGAATTAAAGCTCTTAACCTTTTGGTTACCCTGGACGAGATACCTCGCGCCACGATTCTTCCGGACAAACGCTTTTGACGAGATATCTCGCCACCTAGCACTAGTGGTTTGACATTATAGACGAAATATTTTCTGTTTTATTCAATCATTTTACCCGAGATAAAGATTTCATTCATTTCTTCCTTTTACAAATCAGAATATACATAGTTACGTATAAAATATATTTGATAAACCTTTCGTTTAGGGGAGGCAGCTCCGATGACCTTCACCTTGACATATGTTGTCAAGGACAACATTCTGAACAACTTTTGTCATTACAACTACCCGGTGCTCGCTCTTAGTTTTCGAGATATTTGCGAAAAACTATTGCAAATACTGTATTGAATTTTACGTATTCTTGCATGCT
>CM052319.1:14067103-14092013 GCA_028455605.1 Lasioglossum malachurum
CCGCATCGAACTGCACGAATATCGAGCAAAAATTTGTCCATGCGTGACGTAAAACATATAACTATGAATTACATAGAAGAAACCGAAAACAGCTTTTTCATATTCGTATGTACAGTGCTGTTCACTTGATTAGCCTCGGGTGAAAATATGTATAAGTTTATACCAAAGGAAGGAATTGTGAGGAAAATTCTTGCTTATTAGTTAAAAATTCGTTTATAATATGAATTTGTAAGTGATATATGTTTACATCGATATGTACACTTGCAAGAAACTGTGTTTTTAAATATAAGATGCTTCTACACATGAATAGCCTCAGATTGTTTAGTAGTCACGGTTAGTTGTCGCTTTGCGATTGATCAGACAAGACATATCCGTAACAAGGTCTACATTTCACATCTACCAGGTGTCACGTCCAGTGGTTTAGCCGATAATAATAATTGATAATAAAATCAAACGTGACATACATTTTCTTAATTTATTTTTTTATACTTGCTCCAATAATGTTGTACGAGAAATAAAATATCAAATATTATAATTAATGTCAAACTATCGCATATTATACCACACTGCGTGCGATAGAACTAGAGGGATATTGTTGCTCGCTCGCGAGTAGGGTTGTTGTTGCACACTCGCTTCGCGATTTCGGGTTATTGGTACGCATGGCTAGTAGGGTCTACAGCTATTAAGTTTTTTTTATATTTGGTGTGTGACTCTTGGAGAGTCACACAAAGAACTTCCCGATTCGTTAGTTGCAGTATATTATTTATTATCATTATTCAGTGTACATTTTAAGAAGATTATACGTTTTCAGGGAAGTTCAATAGTTTTCTACTTATCAAAATGTTTGCTATATGACGTCGCATTAAACCAACATCGTATGCTCGTTGCTCGCTCGGTTCCCTGTTATAGCATAGTAATGTTGCAAAATAAATCGCAAATGCTCCACAATCAAACGCATTGTTTTGATATTGTACTCTGTGAAATGTATACTTCTTCTTATATTTATAAAGGGCATTCAAATAATCTATTGCATCATGGTTCAAATGATTAGCTTCTAAGAGTTAATCTAAGCTAGCTAGTCTAGCTAAGCAAGCTAATCTAGCGTTAGGAAAAAGAAGTTAGAATTATAATATATACGTATATATACAGGGTGGGGCATCAGAAACAGGTCACATGAATAACTCGCACGCTTTTGAAGATGCTAAAACACCATTACTATCGTACTAAGACGTTACAATATTAAGTAAACGTTAATGTCTGTCAACGGTGCGTCCTACCGATGAAACGACGTACGTAGTCTGTTGAATAAAAATTGCAGGTAACAATTCGTTTTGAATAGATTGTATTGTCAAAGATTGTAATATAAATTAGTTTGCAGACTCATTGATATTCTTTGAAAAGGTATTGTCGGCAGTAACGATGATTAACCCACTCTTGCATTGGAATAACTTTCGATTATTTCAAGCGATAACATTAGCATCAGTTTAAAAAAAAAATTAAGAAAAAAATTTTTTATGTAATTGCGTTTGTTTCTTTGGTGAAAAATTTCCGTCCTCCCTTATAAATTACATTGTAGAATCAACTCCTTCCGAAAAAAACTAAAAATCTAAAAAACTACTTGACCAATATGGACCAAAATCTAATCAGCTCTAAGTTACGACGGGGCACATCGATTGCATCATTCATCATTCTGATCGGGTTGTTACTTTTTCAGAAAACGTTAACGAAAAATTTGATACCATAGAAACAGACATATGCACACACACACACATACAAACATTTTGATAAAAATAGTCTAAAATGACTCCAATGACCATGAAACGTGAAGATCTGCTAAAAACTCGATTTTCGATTTTCGAGGTAATTACAATAACTTTCCTATAAAATCGGGAAGTTAATTAAGAAAACTCATTTTGAATTTAAATCTTCATTGAACAAATTAGGACCATAGCGAGATTTATTCTATTGTGTCAGTTCTAAATATAAATCGTAAGCGAACATTCGCCGAAGCCTGTTCATCACTGAAGACTATGAAGATTTTCGGAAGAATTGATGGGCAATGGATTTTTGTTCTCCGATCGATGAGATGTTCACGATTTAGAAGAAAGCAACTAAAAAGAAAACGATTAAAAAGAACTGGTGATGATGTAGTCATCTCATGACGAATAAGTCTAAGAAAATGGTGCGTTCCTCTGATTTAGGAGAATGCGCAGAGTAATATGATCCAGCCAAGAGGAAGATAGAAAATGCAATGTATACGATTAAGGAGAAAGAGACTAAGAAGAAAACGGTTAAACGGAATTGGTGAAGACGCACTCACCTATGAGAACAATGGATTGATCGATCTATAAAAGCGATGGCTCCTCATCAGGAGCTCAGTCAACAATACACAGTTCAAAGTCACCGTTCAGTCTACATCAAATTCATTAAATACGTTCAGTGCACAGTCAACGGTCAAAAGTTCAGTCAATCGTCATTATAATTGAAAATCAGTTCAAAATCAAGAAAGCGAATTAACCCGCAGGAACAATATTGTGTGTGTTCAATAAAGTGAAGAAACGTGTGTACACCTGCTGGAGAACCACCATCTCCAACAACTCCAAAGGAATAACCACATTTTCTACATGATTCTAAAGCGTGCTGAAGCGACAGCATTGAGGCTCCAAAAGCGAAAACTGCGTATCGGTAATTACTAACAATTTATAATAAGATTTTAATAACTCTATGTACCCTAAATTTGTTCAATAAAATATATTCTTCTTTATTTTTATTCAAAATCAAGACTTCAAATAATTTTTAAAAGAGTTTACCCACACACAACTTCGGTTTCTACGTTCCAATTCTAAGATCAAAGTCACTTAGAATTTAACAAATCCTCAATTACCCGAACCGAAGCCGGTGAATGCAGGCAGGTTCGAAACTGCGTTTTATTCTCTATTAAAATCTATCAATTTAATCATTAAATCTATAACAACGTCCACCTTAGGACGTAACAATACACATTCCGAATTTATGAGTTATGTATATATAATAAATAGGGGAAATCGGGGTATTGTGAGCCACTTTTTTTATTGCCAAAAAACTGCTATTAAATTAAGTTTTTCATAAAATTTCAACGCTAAATGTTGTAGTATGAAGATTTAGCTTTCTTTTAGATACAATAGTTTAATCGAATATCTGAAAATTAGATGGTTTTAAGATTATCACAAAAAATGTGCATTTTCTTGAATTTGAAAAATCTCGGGGAATCGTGAGCCACTTTCAAAATCAAATAAAAATTACAATTTCTGTTATGAAATGTTTATTAATGTATCTGAATGACAAGATAATTGTTTAATAATAAGAAAAAAAGTTAAAAATAACCACAATTAATCTGAAAAGCAATTCCAAGTGGATGGCACGATCGCAGACGTTGCAATGAATGGTGTTTTGGCGGTTCATCTTTTTCGGTATATTTTCCATGCAAATTATGCAGAAACAAAAAAAAAATAAACAGAAAAAAAAATATCTATTAGATACTGCCAAAAAATTTATATCGTGCTCGAATATTGCATAAACAATCATTGAGAAACATCAAACACGTGAGGTTAGCTCGTTAAATGTCAAAAATCGAGTGGCTCATAATTCCCCGAGAAAAGTGGCTCATAATTCCCCGAACCCTTATTTTGACAACTTTGCCACAAACAGATAACACAAACCTAACCTATTTCAAATTTCATTATTTATTTCGAAAGCTTGAAGTCACGCGAGTATTATAAACACACTTACCTGCTTAGATCCACAGAAAAAAGTAACAATAATAGACCAGGCAATATAGACAATAAACACGAGATGAAAATAATACTTCGAGCGCAGCGAATTTGTATCTGCTAACAGAGCAAAGTAATGATGCGGGTGCGAACTTCAACTGATCGTGGAAATATTACCTTATTGTAAGACAACTCAAAAACAGTTGTTCGCCGCTGTCATTATTTACCGGGAACACAGAGATGGCGCTGGCTCACGATTCCCCGTGGCTAACGATACTCCGATTTCCCCTATTGTTAAAATAAAGAATATATTTGTCTATTTCACATTCCTCGAAATTTTCATCAGAAAAACAAAGGATTATTCGAGGCTATTCAAGTGAACGGCACTGTATATCAATTATACGAATCATATACGGTACATAGTGTATGTATGCGAGCAGACAATATTATTCAGGATGGGGAGCTAAAAGATAGTGATAATAAATAGCAAAGTACCCTGTATAAAATAATAATATTTTATTTTCTGAATACATATTTGATTACCATGGGAATCGTTCCAGCACGTATATTCGCACTAGATTATACAATACTATTTTATACAGGGTGGTTCCCGCGGAGGTGCCCACCAAAATATATCCTCGGATCGCGATTGTAGAAAACATGTATTTGTATTTGTACGCAATTTATTAGAAACGAATTTCATGTTTAATGAAACCTTTACAGCAACAGTACGTACTTAGAATATATTTACCATACTATCCGCGCGACACGATAACGGGATAACGTTGCCGATTATGTCGTGGAACGTATATTTGCTATTTAACGCTTCATAAAGTAGTCGATAAAAGTTTGACGAATTCAGTGTAGCTTTTAACCGGCGCTGATCGATGCGAGTCTTTAATAATTTCTTATCAGCCTCTGCGTATTCAATTATGTATATTGGTAATTCTGAAAATTCCGAGAGAGAATAATCTTACTATGAAAATGTTGTTTTACACAGAAATTATCTTTTATATGATCATGGAGGAACGAAATATTAAAATGACTACCTTAAGGGCTAAAAAATGATGTCGGCATGAAAATGTTGTTTGCAATTCCACCACTGCAGTACTACTTGCGCAAATCTGTTTTCTATCTATCGCGAGAAGAGGAGATATGTATATTAAAACAACTACGTTTAGTTGGTCGATCCTGTACGTGTCGAATTGGAACGAGCACTCGTCTGCCTTGCCACGACCGTCTCGATTCCCTTCGACTGACTTTGCCGGCGAAAAAAAAACGAGTCGAGAAACATGCGAAACGAGAAGAGGAAAGGAACGGAACAGGATTAACAGGAACCGTTAAAGCGCCCGGGAACGGTTCGTCCGATGCAGCGTCGAGTCTACTACTGGAAACGCGGTGGAAGCGAAAATTCGCTATGGTTTTGCCGCGATTCGCAGATTTCTAAAGGCCTGCCTTTAATCGCGGTGCATACGTAACTATACAAACAGCTCGGCGAAAGAAAAAAAATAGAAAAACTATTGAAAGTCCAGACGGTAAGGAGAAACGGGAGAAACGGGTGAAAGAAAAATCCCTTTCTCTCTCTGCGCGAGACGGAAAGGGATAAATAAATAAAAGTAACGCCGCATCGGGGCCGGAAACCGAAGAAACATTGCCGTTTACAGAACCGACCGATACATCGTATATCCCAACGTATCCAGGCTTTGGCAGAAACTCGTTCCGCGTGTAGGTTGATGCGATTTCCGAGCGTGGGAGAATGGAGTGTGTCCGGACCGATTTTGCGGCCCTCCGAGTCGTTATTGTCCACATCCGTTACCATTCCGGATGTAACGCGGGGCGAGATTAACGATTCGTCAATTAGCGAGACTAATGTATTTACGGGCTGTCGGCTCGTGCTCCGGCTCGTGATCTCCTCGGACCGCGTTTCTTTCGAAGAAATCCGACCGACGATCCATTCGCCTGACAATTGATCCGTTGCTTCAAACCGGAAACTGCTTCGTACCGAGCATATTTTCGTCGCGTCTCGTCGACATTAACCGCTTCGTTCTCACTGACGAATTATCTCGCGACCTCCATACCGTTCGTATAAGGTCACAGACGAGTTATGACGCGCCGCCGATACTTTTTCTACAGATCACAGAAATAATCGGCATCCCAACAGTATAGACATATGTATGTACAGTGACTCACACAAATATTCGGACGCTCTTAAAAAGCCCATAACTTTTTTAAAATTGGACTATACGATCCGAACTTTTTTGTGAAGCTGGAGCAATTAGTTTACTACAGGAGGTGAAAAGAAATTTTTTTGAAAATTGCAATTGGTCGGAATTGTATACAAAGTGCTAAAAGTTGCGTTTTACAACTTTTTAATGTGGGCCTATATTGAAAATATAAAAAAATACGTTTTGTAGATCTGTGTCAATAATATGCACTGTGAAAGTTTCATCGAAATCGGTTGAGGCGGAAAATAAACGACAGGCATTGAAAGATATAAGAATCTGCAGGTTATAGGCCGAAAATCGTGAAAATCTGCAATTTTTACCATCTTTAAATGTTTGTAGTTCATTGCAACGTCGACCGATTTTGACGAAACTTTCAGAATATGTTTAATTCACGAAGATCTATAAAGCGTATTTTTTAAATTTTCAATATATGCCCACATAAAAAAGTTGTAAAATGCAACTTCTAGTATTTTTTCTACAATTCCGATCAATTGCAATTTTTGAAAAAATTTTTTTCACATCCTGTAGTAAATTAATTACTCTAGCTTCCCAAAAATAGAGTTTAAATCGTATAGTACAATATTAAAAAAGTTATCGCCTTTTTAAGAGTTTCCGAATATTTGTGGGAGTCACTGTACGTCGTTTCAATCAGTTCCTGTTTAAAATGGTACAAAAAATATTTCTTCAATTTACTAGACATCGCAATATGCAATTCTCTTGCCATATGGAACTGTCTTCATGCAAACAGAAAAAGTATCCATGACGTAAAACTACTACAAATCCAAAGAGTAATTGTTATCACCAGCACTCGCTCTAGGGGGTGGGACAACCCGGGTATTTGCCCGGGGCGCCAAAATTTAGGAGCGCCATTTTGGCTGTAAATGTGAGAAAAATCCAAAAGAAAAATATAAAATAGATTTTTTTTATTTTACAATTGATCAAGCACTAAATGCACTAGATGCTAGATTTGAACAACTTAGTAATCATAGTAACTATTTTCAATTCTTATATAATATATACGATTTAAATACCATGTCCAAAGAAATTGTACTAAAACACTGTAAGAATTTAGAATGTATTTTAACTGATGGTGATTCTCTCTCTCTCTGTTGACATAAACGGGGTAGAATTAGCAGAGGAAATTTCAGTAGTATCTGCGGTTTTTGGGCAAAAAATAAAGCCTAAGCAATGTATGTACTGAGCTTAATTTCAAAGTTTTTTGCCCCAAACCTTAATATTGCTTCAAGAATATTGTTAACGATACCAGTAACTGTAGCTAGTGGCGAAAGGAGTTTCTCCAAGTTAAAACTAATTAAGAACTTTTTACGTTCGACTAGTACACAAAATCGTCTTAATGGTTTGGCCAAGTTGGCAATTGAGCATGAAATTGTTGATAAAGTAAATTTAAAAAATGTAATAAAAAAGTTTGCAGAACTGAAAGTAAGAAAACAAGGTTTTTTGTGATTTTAACGTAGTTGATGTTACCTTCTTTTATTTTCAAAATAATAGAATTTTAATTGTTTGTGCAATAATAGACATTATTAATAGTATCTAAAAATGTAAAAAATTATATGGTTAACAATTTGTGTTATGTCATGTTATGTTATGTGTTATATGTTTCTTTCTAAATATATGCTTTTATTAAAATGTTTAAATAAAATTATTTGATTTTTACTTACAATAAAAAATATGGTGTACCGTTATTTAAAAAGCGGTTACAGAGCGGGCTCTGTTATCACAGAGCAAGAAGAAATCATTTTCATCCACTTCGTCTGCACTCCAGATGTTTCCTGAAAAATTTACCATCAACAAATAAAAAAATTCATCCCACGAAGCGTTGTGTATAGTGCAGAACAAAATCTATCCGCGAAGAAATACGATGCTATTGTATAAATTGTGATGTTGCGTTATGTGCAGTTCTCATGTTTTGAATTATGTTACGCAGAGAATCAATAAATTTAAAATATCCTGAAATCAATGTCTTTCTTTACCTATATCGTTCACAGAACTAATAATTTTTCGAATTAAAGCTCTTAACCTTTTGGTTACCCTGGACGAGATATCTCGCGCCCCGATACTTCCCGATAAACGCTTTTGACGAGATATCTCGCCACCAAGCACTAATGGTTTGACATTATAGACGAAATATTTTCTGTTTCATTCAGTCATTTTACCCGAGATAAAGATTTCATTCATTTCTTCCTTTTACAAATCAGAATATACATAGTTACGTATAAAATATATTTGATAAACCTTTCGTTTAGGGGAGGCAGCTCCGATGACCTTCACCTTGACATATGTTGTCGAGGACAACATTCTGAACAACTTTTGTCAACTACCCGGTGCTCGCTCTTAGTTTTCGAGATATTTGCGAAAAACTATTGCAAATACTATATTGAATTTTACGTATTCTTGCATGCTCCGTGGCAACGTAAGCCTGCTCCGGGGCGGCATCTGTTTATTTTCTGTTTGTAAACACGTTGTGGGGATCAGAGAGAAAACAGAACAGAGTGTCACACTATACATATAGGGTGAGCTTTTAATTTTGGAAGACTACTTCTGGATTTTCGCATGCGTGGTCGGCGCGGCACTCTCCGCCCCCACCACCTGACCCTAACTAATTCTGATCGCATAATTTTTGCACTCTATATAGCCTTCATACAGAATTTTAACTAGTAATGGAAAATTCATGCAATCAGAATTAGTTTTCGAGATACCCCCACCTAACCTAACCAACACACAATACCACACACACCCACCCACTGTTTCACACGCACCCAGTGTTTCTGAGACGAAGGTTCTCACACATTAAACAATATAAAATCAACTAAAACCAATACCAATTTGTTTCACAATCAAACAAAAAATAAACAGATGCGGCCCCGGAACAGGTTTACGTCGCTACGGAGCGTGCACGGAAACGGAAAATGCAATACAGTATTAGCAATAGCTTTTTGCAATTATCTCGGAAACTAAAGCCGAGCACCGGGTATATGTAATGACAAAAATTGTTCAGAATGTTGTTGTTAATAACATATGCCAAGGTGAAGGTCATCGGAGCTGCCTCCCCTAAACGAAAGGTTTATCATATATTTGTCTATAGCAGGCATGCACAACTGGACGATTTGGGAGCGAGAGCTCGCGACTCGGCTCGTGAGCTGGGTCGGAGCTGGCTGGCACACGTAGGGTGGGGAGAACTGCAACAGTGTGCGTGTGAACTTGTGCTACACATTCGTGCTTAGTGGGTTCCCCTTCCATACGTCCAAGCTAGGTGACGGCTCCGAGAGCGCACGGGAGCCGCTTGGGAGCTCATGAGCCGCTCCGAGAGCTAGAAGCTGTGCATGCCTGGTCTATAGTGTCAAAATGTTGGTGCTAGGTGGCGAGATATCTCGTCAAAAGTGTTTATCGGGAAGTATCGGGGCGCGAGATATCTCGTCCAGGATAACCAAAGGGTTAATCTAATCAAGAAGCACACGAGATACGTCATCTGTAGCATGGCACGAACGGTATTGCGTCGCGGGATAACACGTCTGTGACCGTATACATACGAACGGTATCGACCAGTGGCGCATCCAGGGGGGGAGCCGGGGGGCCAAGTCCCCCCCAAGAAAAAAATGTTCAGCTTCCAAAATTAAAATCGCGGAATAGCCCTGGGTACCGTTGACAGATATTTTGGCTAAAAAAAAGGTCATCGCGCCAAACCTAGGACTGGGTTCAACTTGGTCCCCCCCAAGATTAAATCCTGGGTGCGCCACTGGTATCGACGTCGCGAGATAACACGTCTGTGATCTGTACGAAGAGTATCGGCGGCGCGTCGTAACTCGTCTGCGTCCTTATACGAACGGTATTGGCGTCGCGAGATAACTCGTCCGGGAGAACGAAGTGGTTAAAATGTTCTTTCTAATTGCGACCACTTGCAATTTTTTCAAAATTTCTTTTTTACGTCATATGTGTGTGTGTGTGTGTGTGTGTAGTAAATTAAGTGTTCTAGCTTCCCAAAAAATTCAAGTCGTATGCTCTGATGTTAAAAATGTTATCGTCCCTTCAAGAGTGTCCGAACTGTGGTTACTGAGGTTCACTGGATATTTAAAGAGAAAGAAGAATATCCGTTTTAAGGGGCAGGCCGGGCCTACAGGTCTCATCTATCCGAACCCGCGTTGCACCGGATGCAGGATGCTCCGGTCCATCGCCGAATAAAACCGCACAGCTCGAAAGCGTTGTGTATGGTGCAGAACGAAGTCTACCCGCAAAGAAATACGATACTATTGTATAAATTGTGATGTTGCGTTATGTGCAGTTGACCTTATACGAACGGTATCGTCGACGCGAGATAACACGTCTGTGATCTGTACGAAGAGTATCGGCGGTGCGTCATAACTCGTCTGCGACCTTATACGAACGGTATTGACGTCGCGAGGTAACTCGTCCGGGAGAATGAAGTGGTTAATTGTCGTTGAATTCGTTCTCGATGCCGACGCGACGGTGGAATCATCTCGAGAACATGCTCGGGAAGTTTGCAAGTGCAGAGTAGCCCTCCTTCGTTTTGCCGCCGCGCCGCCCCGTTAACTTTGATCCAACATTCGAAATGCAACGAAAGAGGCGATGGACGGAGGGTTTCTCGCGGGAACAGCCGCGAGCAAGGTCCAAGTTGGGCGCCGCCCGTGCCCGCGCCCGAGCCCGGCCCACCCGATATTCCAAAGCCCAGTTTCCAGGCTTTTCAGATTCCATTACGGCCGCCAGCGGCGAGAATCAATATTTAAATTCGTAATGGGCACGGCTGGCTGCAATTATGGAACGTGGTCTGCCTCATAAAATCCTCGAATTTTCCACCGTTCTCTTTTGCCGCGGTTTTCACGATTTTCGCCGGGCCGAGAGATCGAGCTTCTTCGCCGGTGACGAATTTGCTTCTCGATCCCATTTCCCCGAGGCTATAACGTTTCGACCACTTCCGGATTGTTCTAGAATATTGTTTTATAACAGGAACGCGGGAACAACGTTTACCGGACCAACTGGCGTTTAACGTTTAGCGGAGTCGTACATGATTTTCGTTTTAGTACGGTCACTTTATTTGCCGAGAAAATTAGCAAGTGTTGCGGTCTCAACGTGTGTAAGGTATTCGTAATTATACGTATTACCTTGTTAGCACTTGTTGAGCCTCTTTACAGTCCTCGACAAAATAATAAGATACCTAGCATATTTTTAAGTTTCTTATATTTAAAGGTAGAAAATGTACACTCCAATGTATCCTGTATATTACATACTATTTCCAAAGTGAACATGTAAGATCTTGGGATTGTATCGCGTACCATAGCAAAATTAGAGAAAGATATGTAAACACGGTCTGACATTAATTCGACAAAAGTATAAGACACTAACAGAAAAATGTTTGATTAAGTAAATAAAAATACAAAATGAATACTTTGTGATACCTCTCTTGAATTGAATTACGACTAGTAATCGTTTTCGGATAGTTTTATATAACTTTTTGATCCGTTTTTGTTGTAAATGTGTCCAATTGTGATTTATACTTTCTTTCAGTTCATTTACGTTATTATATTGTCTCCCATTCGCGTAGACTCGTCTTGACAAATCTCCCCACACATTTTCCATAATATTTAAATCGGGAGAACGAGCGGGTCACTCCAAAATATTAATATTTTTCGAAGAAAAGAATCGTTTCACAGATTTTGCAGTATGGATTGCTGCATTATCCTGTTGAAAAATATAGTCACCGTGCGTGATACGAGCTGCAAGCTTGTTCAACTGATCTGTTATTAGTTCAATATATTTATTACTATTCATGCGATCTGATAAAAAGTTTATTTCTGTCTTTCCATAGTAACCAACAGTGGCCCATACCATAACACTGCCACCACCCATTCGACAGGAACTTAAATGGAGTTCTTCCTTTCTGCAATCATGAAAGTAGTAGGCCCAGCCGTCAGGGCTATCTACATTGAATTTTTTCTCTACACTAAAAATGACTTTCTCCAGTTTTCCATCCAGTTTCTCCATTAAAGGTGGCTGTTGTTTTAATTTCTTCTGTTTAACGTGTTTGCTTCCTTGTAAAATACGATGTACATTTCTTAAATTTGTTTCTACACCTGCTTCTTCGGCTATTTGTTTTGCTGTGCCCTTAAAATTCGACGCAACACGCAAAATTGTACGTCCATCACGTTCGGAAGTAACGCTAGGTCTTCCACTTCCTTTTGTTTTTCCATAAGCACAAGGATTTTTTAACACATTATATATCGCGCACCTACTTTTGTTTAATAATTTCGCAATTTTATTAATACTGTACTTTTCCGAGCGCAGCAGAACGATTCGATCGACCTCACTTTTATCTAAATGCTTTCCACGGCACGTTATTTATTTTTCGTTTGCATAAATGTACTTATACTGTAAGAAAATCACAAGATCCAACGTCTGAATACGTTCGCACTAGAAAACTTAATGGTAAAAGTCACATGAGTGGAAAGTAAGCCAAATGTCTTATACTTTTGTCGAAGCAATGTCAGTCCGTGTTCACATATCTTTCTCTAATTTTGCTATGGTATGCGATGCAATCCTAAGATTTCGCGTGTTTACTTTGGAGATAGTATGTAGTATTCAGGATATAACGGAGTGTACATTTTCCACCTTTATAAATAATAAGAAATTTAAAGATATGCTAAGTGCCTTATTATTTTGTAGAGTACTGTACCAGGTATGTAAATATGAAACCGGAATTTTTGTATAGAAAATACACGTTTATTGTAAGACAATGATACAAAATATTTTATTCGAAGTATTGCCCATCGGAAGCTACACATTTTTCCCATCTCTTTGACAATTTGTGGATGCCACGCCAAAAAAACTGTTCCTCTTTTAAGGCAAACCAGTGATCGAGCCATATTCGTACATTTATGTAAGATGCGAAGCGCTGCTCAGCAAGTGCGTGTCCCATCGATGCAAATAAGTAATAATCGGATGGAGCCAAGTCTGGTGAGTAAGCCGCATGCGAAAGTATTTCCCAACTAAACGCCTCAATCGTCATCAAGCAAAATTATCATCAAGCAAAATCCACTTTGTGTTGCCTTTTTTGATATTCCGGTCGTTTTTCACGCAAAGCTTGATTCAAATCGATCATTTGTTGTCGGTAACGTTCAGTATTAACGGTTTCGCCAGATTTTAGCAGCTCATAATAGATTCACACCCTTCTAATCCCACCAAACACAGAGCATTGTCTTCCGTCCATAGCGATTCGGCCTTGCAGTCGATGTCGGTGGTTCGCCTGGAGTTACCCATGATCTCTTACGCTTAGTATTCTCGAAATATATCCACTTCTCATCGCCAGTCACAATTCCATGGAGAAATCACTTTCTTTTGTAGCTGGCGAGCAGCATTTCACAAGTGGTTTTTCGGTTTTCCTGCCGTCTTTCATTAAGTTCATGTGAAACCTATTTTCCCATCTTCTGAATCTTTCCCATGGCTTTCAAACGTATGGAGACGGCTGCTCGTGTCACATTTAATTGATCCGCGAGTTGTTGTTGCGTTTGAGCGTCATCCTCATCCAACAATGCTTGCAAATCGCTGTCTTCAAACTTTTTCGGTGGTCTTCCACGTTCTTCGTTTGTCACATCAAAATCGCCGTTTTTGAATTTTTTAAACCACTCGAAGCACTGTGATTTACCAAGAGGATGCTCACCGTAAGCTTCGACAAGCATTCGATGCGATTCTGCAGCAGTTTTCTTGAAATGGAAACAGAAAATCAATGCTGTCCGCATATCGTAGTTTCCAGGCACAAAATTCCACATGTTCAACGTTATTAAAAACTATGCTGTTGTATGAGACTTGTATGGTTGTGAGTTGAAAATCTTTACCAAATGTCAAAACAAGAAAATGGCGTCAATAACGCGGTTTGACGGTAACTACATTGACAGCTAGAGCTACCTATGGGCAAATTCCGGTTTCATATTTACATACCTGGTATGTATTCATGACCAAAGCGAGCAGGTAGAACTTGGAACAGTAAAACGGTTCAAAGAATTTCAGAATTTTATTTATCGGAACTATCGAAACTAGAGGGAAGACATTTCCAGTGAGAAAATTGTTATTTCGCGTAAAGATCTTTTCGCATGATAATTATCCTCGTTGCCATTAGCGTCGACGAACACGGGGAAATGAAAAAAACGAACCTGTAGTTGGTACTACTATTACCGCTTCGCTAACGCGGGTACTAAGCTGTCGACAGTCCCGAAAGACGAATTTCAGAAGTGGCCCTGCACGAGTGGAAGGGTCGCTGGAAGAAGGTTCCGCGAACGGGAGGGCATCGAAGAGGGCATCGTTGTCGTAGACGCAAATTAACCCTTTCCCTTGCGAAGACGGCAGAAAAAAATGGTAGTTGACGGGGACAGGGCTCGAGAGCGGCCGATAGGAGGATAGATGAAACGAAACGAGACTGGCGAACTATGATGGGGGAAGGAAAACGGTGTTTAGCTGAGCGCCACTGTTCGAGCCGAGTTTGAGTTGGTCGTCGAGGTAGAATTGTGCGTGGATCAATAAATCGCGCGTGGAATGGAACGGTTCGACGGAGACACGGGCCAGGGAATAAAGGGAGCTTACGGAGCTTCGCTGCGGGAATTTCGGAGCGTGGTCGACCGATTCTAGGTGACTTCCCGAACTTTCGTTATCCGGAGCCCGTCGCGTTGTATGGACGCGCGACGCTATCGGGACGCGCTGTTCGAAAGGATTCGTGCCGATTCGAAGCACGCCTCGATCAACGCGACTTTGAAGTCGAACGTCCCTTGGTTCTCAAAAGTCCGAGAAACGGCGCACAAAAACGTAGAATCGAGGTTCAGGCTGAATAGAGGAGAAACCCACGCGTATCCTTCCTCCCGTAGCATTCTCGAGCGATCGATGCAACAAGGAAGACCTTTTTGCGGATCGTGCTCGCCTCTCGACCGGATAATTCGAAACCGGAAGACCCGGTGACCGATCGAACCGGTGAAATTCGATTACTAGCAACACAGCTGAGCTTCACTGCGAGAAATACGAGCTGTGCTCTGTTTGCCGGAAGAAGAAGCCTCTGCACTGGGTGTTTCTATACTGGGCCTGTACAAATACGTCGGATATGTAGAATACAATGTTTTTGTTTGAGCTTCTGGTGTCGAGGAAATCAGGTTTGAAGATTCATCGAGTACAATACGAGCGCCATTGGATTCGAATAGGCTGGCGCGTCTGATCCTGATCCGTCGATTCTACTTGGCGCGAATACACTAGACTCCCGTACAGGGTGTAGACAGTGTAGAAAGTATTCGAACACTTACGTTTACAAATTTTAATGAATAAAATAAGATGTACTAAACTAATCTGTATAGAACATTTTGGTATCTATAGTAAGGGGGAAGTCTCAAGATTATGCCAGTAAAATTTGAAAAGGATACAACAATAGAAACACGCATAATAAGTGACTCACGAAAGTATTCGAACGCTGTAACGCTGTTGATATGTTCTCATCTTTCTTAGAAAGGAATGTACACATTACTACTAAATGAAAACATTGGTACGTTCTGCTGATGTTAAGGCATCGTTTCCGTAACAGCAACGTAGAACTGTGCACAGTAGTAGTTAAAATGAAGACTAAACAGTCAGAAACACAAAAGTGTAAAAGAGAAATGATATTTCGATTGCATAACGATGGAAAATCATATAACGAGATTGCAGGAATTGTAAACAGAAGTAAGTCTACAATACATTATATTATTAAAAAATACAAAAATGGAGGAACAATTGCGAACAACGCTCGATCAGGTCGACGAAAGAAATTAACTGAAGGAGAACAGAAAATTATCATTCGCGAAATAAAAGAAGATCCTACTATATCCGCTCCCAAACTCACAAATATGGTAGCTGATATGTTCCATAAAGAAGTTCATCCCAAATTATGTCGACGAATCTTACGGAATAATGATTTTCATGGCAGAGTACCACGAAAGAAGCCGTATATTAATGCGGTAAATCGAAAAAAAAGACTGGCTTTTGCAAAAGCATATCTCAATAAAGATAATTTTTTCTGGGATAAAGTCATCTTTTCGGATGAGTCTAAATTTACCATCTTTGCCTCGGATGGTCAAAATTATGTTTGGAGAAAACCAAATACGGAATTGGAAATTAAAAATTTACACCAAACAGTGAAACACGGAGGTGGATCGGTTATGATGTCGAATACTCGATAAATATATAAGTATTTAAATATTTTAAGGAAAAACCTTAAAGAAAGTGCCCGTAAATTAGGATTATTGGAAGACTTCCATTTCCAACTGGATAACGATTCCAAGTATATTGGAGGAATTGTGAAAGAATGGATCATATATAACACACCACATATATTAACTACTCCACCGGATTTGCTGGCGGACTCGTCAGTTGGGCCCAGCAAATCCTATCTCAATTCTTGAGAGAAACTTCTAAGGTCCACCCTAATGTAAGAAACTTGCTGCAAGATCGTTACAGAGAACTTATTCTTATAATTATCAAATACATCACACAATCGAGAAACAGGAACCAGTACCCAAACAACGTTGTACGAGTTTTCCTCGAGAGATCGTATCGCTACTAGAGAATCAGCAAGAGAAAGAGAAAGAGAAAGAGAAAGAGAGAGAGAGAGCAAGAGGAGGGAGCAAGAGGAAGAGAGATTAGCAGCAGCGAACGAGGACAGCCTCGGAGAGCGTATTTTATTAATCGGCATGGGCACGGGGCGCGGGTTACGTCCGGTCTATCGAGCAGCCAAATTGCTATCGCTGGAGCGCGATGTACGCGCTCCCTCCGCTAGAAATTGAAACAATGCTCGAAATTGCAGACACCATTATACCGTCCGTTTATCCATTAACGGCGGCCAGTTTTTCGCGCCGAGCCTACGCCGTTAGGCTGTTTACAAAAAAGCCGAGGGATGGAATGGAAGGGAGAGGGAGAGAGAGAGAGAGAGAGAGCTCGGTTCCGATGAAAGGTGCCGGAGATAAAGCGGTCTCGAAAGGCCAAGGAACAATGAGCGCGTTTCAATTATCCCGCGTGTAAAAAAATCCGCTTATGTCCTCGACGAACAGCCCGCCCGGTATCGACCCCGCGGCCCAGGCCAGAACTTCGACAAATAGCGTTCCCGCGGGGATTTTAGGGAAATCTGGAACGGTGCCAATACCGTTCTCTACCAACGCCGGAGTAACATCGGCCCCTCAAGACTCCCTCTCACTCTCTACCTCTCTCTCTCTCTCTCTCTTTTCTCTCTTTCTCGGTGAGTTTATATTCGCAGTCGTTTTTCTCGACCAGTATTTTCAGGTTTATTCGGTCGCCAATGGGACGAGTTACGCGTGGACGCCAGGCGGCGTATCTCGTGCGCTTCCTTCCTCTCCGAGCGACATTCCCCGGGTTTATCGTAGCTGGCGAAACTCAAGTTTCGCGTTCGGGCCGGTCCCGGGTCGCGAAAAAGCCCGACGAGTCGCGAAATTGCTCAATGCGGGTGAAAACCGCTCCTGGTCGCCGGATACCGGTTGGTCCGACGATCCAAACTCCATTAGCTCGATATTAACCCGTAACACGTTCAGTGCCAAGCGAGCAGACTAAAAAATTCCATACAATCGAAGTAATTTATTCGATGAAATGAGAATTACCTACCGGCGATTATATCATGATTTTTCAAAGTCCACGGTCCACGACTAAAAGACTCTTTAATGAATCCTTCAACAGCAACAGCAATAGCAATTTCAATCACGATCCGTCATCTCCAGTGACGTGATCTAAGAATTTCGCGTTTCAGATTATAATGCAAGAGAAAATTTCTGAGCTCCTTTTGGCATTCCTTCCACGAGACTTGTTGCGAGTCGGCAACTTTTAGTATTTTCGCTGTAATTCTGACCAATTGAAATTTTTTCAAAATTTTTCTCGAATATTGAAAGAGTAATCGCCCTTTTAATAGTATCCTCTAATGGCAATCATAGCGTTAAGCTTTCTCTGGGCGAGTTGTGCGTTTCGGTGCACAGTGGTCCGGATCGAAGAAGTTGGTGTCATTTAGCTAAAAAGTCAACTTTCAGTCAATCAACCTCGAAAATGAAAAAAATTAATGCAGTTTACCAAGAATTGTAATTAGGACGAATACTTAAAAGTAGACATTTAGAGATAGTACTATTCACTAAGAAAATTGCTTTACTTCTTCGAGGTGCCCTGATCACACCTCTTAATATCTCTTTTTTTTTTGTTTACGATGAAGTGCACTCTTTTGTGTTACAAAATTAACATCAACACTAAAAGTTATTGTTCACAGTATGTTAAAAATTAATATTCAATCAAATAAAAAAATTGGCCAAATTTTTTACATTTGACAAGGAATATCTAGAGAACCCCGGAAAGTCACGTTTTCTAACGAATTGGATCATTTTCAGCATTTTTTCCCGTATGTAATCATGCAAGAATATTATCCAACCTCCTCCGACTTTGCAAGTTATCATTGTTCAAAGCCGTCAATGTTACATCGCGACGAGTTTTGGTTGCGTGAAACAGGCTCGTATGAATGATCAAATGTCTTCCAAATACGAATGTTTTTGCAATAACATTATAAGAGATAAATAGAGAGAGTAAAGATATATATATTTAAATTAACTTCGATAGTCACGTTTATTTAAAATAATATAACGAAACGAATGATGAGAGTTTCTTAGCATTCTCGCTGCATTTATTTCTATCTTTGGAATCTTGTGCAGATCTTGGCATCTTGTTCGAAAACTCTTTGAGATTATTGTTAACATCTGGCCCGTACATGTCACAATTATAGTCAGCGGCAATATTAAGTGGACACCCTTAAAAATCGCATAACTTTTTAAAAATTGCTTCAAAGGACTGGAATTTTTGAAAGATGTTAGACCAGCTAGTTCGCTAGAGAATAAGTAAACAAAAATTTATTTTTTTTTAAGATTGCAATTGGTAGGAATCATACAAAATTTTTAAAATTATATTTTTTCAACTTTTTTATCTGAGCCTATAACGATAATTTAAAAAATGTGTTTTGTAGATTTCGGTAACTTATATACATATTGAAAATTTCATCGGAATCGGTCAACATTGCAAAGAGCTACATACCTTTAAAGATGGAGTGAAAAGTCGCAGATTTTCAACCTTGCCAGGGCATTCCGCCCTTACGTGATCATCTTTAAACGTTTGTAGCTCATTGCAATGTTGACCGATTTCGATGAAATTTTCAGTATGCATATATGTTACAGGCTTCCATAAAACAGTTGACAAAATATAATTTTTAAAATTTTGTATTATTCCTACCAATTGCAATCTTAATGAATTTTTGTTTACTTATTCTCTAGTGAACTAGTCGGTCTAACATCTTTAAAAAATTCAAGTCCTTTGCATTAATTTTTAAAAAGTTATGCGATTTTTAAGAGTGTCCACTTAATATTGCCGCTGACTGTAAGATTAACATGTAAAAGAAAACCTAAAATACTGAATCCCGAGGCAGTAGAGTTATTAATTAACTAATGTTCATAATGATGATCATCATATATCATCACGAAACACAAATTATGATATGTTCATTTTATTAGTTTACTTTTTTATTTGTGGTAATATTGACTAAATATAATGTTAGTACTATTTTATTTTTTATTCGCAATATGTATTTAAAATATTTCTTTTTTTTTTTAGACAGGAAAGCACTCTTTTATGTGTTAAAGATTAAGACCAACACTAAAAATTATTGTTCACAACAGGTCAAAAAAGGTTGAATAACTACATTTGAACAATTCATTTTCTAATAAAAATAATCAATGGAAACTTAGTAAAAATTATTGTTTAACAAAAATACAAGAAATATTTAATTATCTCTAGGTAAGAGAATGACTATTTTTTAAATATTTTTGGTGAAAATTTCATTGCGGTATCTAGTTCAAAAGTTACAACAAAATGACACCAACTTCTTCGATCCGTCCAGTGTGCGGCGCGGGGCGCGGCGTGAGATAAAGCGGCATAAAAAAAAAGAAGAAATAAAAATTGGGCGGCTATTCGCGACCTTTCGGACAGCATGGAATGCCTGGATTCTCGCCGCGACAGTCAGACAGCCGAGGGGAAGTCAGTTTGCACAATGCCGCTCGTATTTCGTGCGCGCCAAAGGGTCAAAGGGTTCTGACTCACGCCGTCTATTCAAACCTCTGCAAGACCGTGCTGCGAGGCGAGGGATTTAAAGTTGCATCTCGATCGAGATTACCGATGAACGAACTTTCGCTTTAGGGTTGCAGATTTCGTTTGACGTGGCGCGCTTACGCTCTCTCAGCCAGTCCGCTCGTTAAATCATCGAATGCAAATGGTTCCGTATAGGCGACCGCCGCGCCGATTACGCGTTTCTGGCTGATTATATTGTAGATACAACGTAGACGCGCGAATATAGCGAATATGCGTTTCCGGCTGATTGCATTGGAGAGACACGAACCTATACTCGCTGTTCTTCTTTCGATGGGAACGTGGAGTGTCCGTTGCCGGACGGTTAACCGCGAAAATCGCTGATTTTACTGGGGAATCGTAACTCGTCGCGAGCCGAAACGATCTCGCGTCCGTTGCGGTGAACCGATTGGCTAAATGCCTGCGTGCGGCAACAGGTAGATTTACAATGACGATTTAACGAACGAAACAATTTCGCTGGTTCCGGGGGAGTCAATCGATACGTGCGCGTTCGCGAATGCGGGCTATAGAAATAGAAGCCGATCGTATTTCCAGCGAGGAAGCCGCGGATTTCTATTCGAAGACACTGCCAGAGGACGAACGCGTGCAATAGGACCGTTGCTCGTTCGTCATCGGCGATGGATCGGTCTATTATATCGTGAAACTCGATCGACCTTCAACGCGCAGCGTGGCTCCATCGATTCTATCGCTCGGCAGCATCTTCGCGCTTCGTTAGCCATGCTAATAGTTCGAAACTCGATGGAGCTCGGCCGAAAGAGCTTCCCGTTGCGCCAACGTGTCGGGACTCCGCGACTCCGAGATTCGATTCGATTTCGTATTTACGTAGAATTCGAAATCGCCAAGGCTGCGGAAAGTTGTCGGGGACCAGCGTTTTCGTGTTTTGAAGCGGCTTTGGCACCGAGTGGAACGAGCGGCACGAGTTTGCGAAAAAGTCGGCTGTAGCGGAGCACGGCTGTAGCCAGGTAATTAAAAGCTCGACTCGGGTTCGCGTCGGCCAGGCAAATTTCCATGTAAACGACGTCGCGCGACACGCGTGTCTCCATCCTCGACAATCTAAAGATAGTGATCCAACGAGACGGGACGGGACGGGACGGGACGGGACGGGACTGTGCAGACGAGCTCTCTCGTCGTTTTCTACGTACTCGAAATAGCCTGGAACTCTGTCGAACAAGTCCGATACACTTTTTTCTGAATTTGACGCCTATCCTGCACAGTTTCTCATGAGAAAAATGAGTGAGGGGAATATTAAAACGGTAGAGAGGTTAATGAATTGGAGGCTATCGATATTTCTTCGAGTCATTTTCGAATCCGCGGTCTAATAATAAAACGTTACTATAACCGCACAGGAAAATGTAGTCTGAACGTTGAGCAATGGATTCCTTAAATTTCATCGACTTCGAACGAAGTTGACATTTTCGCGATTACGGAGCTCCGCGTGTGTTCCGAGTCGAAGCGAGAGAACACGAATGCGGTCGAGTTTTCAGTTTCGATCTAGGGATATTCGCGAGCACGGCAATTGGCTTTTACTGAAAACGAATAAAGGCGGAACGGCGACAATGGAATCCATCGTCGCGGCAGCACAGACGGGCCTGGAGAAGGAACGAACGAACGAACGACCGACGCGACGGATAGCTATCGAACAAAAGACTTCTCATTGCCAGCTACGGAGCGGAATCCTTTCTCTGCGAAAGCGAACGGGGCAAGAGGGAACCGGGAACAAGAGAAACGGAGAACGGAAGGAATCGAGACGAGGAGGGTCACTCGTTCTCCTGTCTCCGGTTCGAGATCTTGCGTCCCGTCCCGTCGCGTATTGCGCCGCGTATTTTCATGTCGCCCGCAAGAAAAATTTAGCGGTCCGAAAACACGGAAAGAGCCGCCGCGCCGCACGGTGGGCCAGATCGACGTGCTAGCTGTTCATGGGCCGAAAAATCAAGTCCTCATATCGATTTTTAACGACAGTTTAAAACGAGGAGACGTTTAAAAACGATAATATTAATTAAAGTTATTAAAAACTCTCGTCATAATAAGCGTTCAAAGATCAAACTTTTTCAGATACGATTTATCGCCGAAAAAATTCCTTTTCTTCATAACGATGTCCTGGAAAACCTACTGAAGGTTAATAAGTGCTCAATTCTTTTTTTTATATGAAGAATGTATATCTATGTTGAGAACGCACCAGGAGCTAAACTAAGGAAAATCGTCAATGTTTTTCACCTGTGACAAGGGATAAAGTTGTCATTCGTGTCGATTCGTGAGTTCTAACAAAGTGGAACATTTTCGGCAAGATTTCCTCTAAAAGGTCGTGCAAAATTCAGATCCCAACTGATCCCAAGTCCGAAGTTATGATAGTTTGAAGCGTCGCGTGACACGCGCACAGTGGTGAGTTCGATCGAAATCGTAGCCAAAATAGGAAGGAGTACTGCAATTTAGTTAAAAATTGATACTATGGGGTTCTTCGGGTCGCTGATTATGAATTTTATGTCAAAATTACAAAAACGAAATGGCGGATTCAATATGGCGGATGCCACATGCTTTACTTTTTGTTGACTTTTTATTTTCTGTTCACTTTTGTACCTGTAATATTAATGTATTTTCTTGAACATTTGAATACACTTAGTGTGTATCCAATTATGAAATACTAATTAACTGAAATTTAGAGTTTTTTACGTTCTAAAATTATTATAACTTAATTTTTCTATATTGTACGATATAGGAAAATTAACGCTAAGGGAAGACGTCGAAGACGATTCTTATTTACGTTCTGTTTATTTACAAAAATATATGTGATATATATTATATGTATTATATGTAATATCTTTCTAATAAAAATGTTATTATCTTTGTTAATAAGAATTATTGTATAGATTTTTCTGTATGGTTAATGGATTATAGTCAGTAACTTTGTAAAATATAATACTTATTATTGTTTGAATATTTGTAATTCTTTAAATAAGTCAGTAATAATACATTTTTGTTATTTCATTAAATGTCATAAAAATCCATTCATTCTTTCAAACACCCACTTATTTGAAAGCCTCAACAACCAGTTTTCAAATATTATTAATTATTCGCACGAGTTCTCAGACATTTCCGGTGGTGTGCCAAAAAAATGTTTCCTACAAAACGTAATCAGTACTCAGTCTTCTACAAATCTCAATACAAAAAAATTTCAATAATTTTTTTCTTTAATAAAAAATTGTGTTGATTATTTACGAAAAAATCACCTTGATTGATTTATTTATAACTATATATTTTTTATTCAATAATGTTATAGCTGACGCAAAGACGAATCCAACGATATATTTAATGTGGTCTTTATGTTTTGAAATAATGGTGAAATAGAGACGTGAACAGCTAGCGCGTCGGTCTGGCCCACCGTGCGCCGCGCCCCGCGGCCAACCTTCGGCTTTCTATTCGAAGAGGATCGCCTACATTGCTCGCTCCATTGAAATGGACCTCGTAATGAATCTTATGTCTATAGTAAGTATTCGATTGGCTTGCGAAGCGTTGCAGGTCGAAGAAACAGCCTAAGAAAGACCGAAGGAAGCTGAATTTTCGGGCACGACAAATTCGCGTGGCACGCTTTCGACTAGACTCTCGTAGCACGCGAAGCGTGGAGAGATTTAGTATCGTGCGGGACGCGTGCGCTCCTGCGACCGCGAACGGAACCATCCTCTCGTGTTTTGCGGCTTACCGTCTCGCAAAAGCGTTCTTCCGTGTCCCCGCGTTCGAGAGCGTCGCACACTGGCTTAATATGCGATTCCACCCGGGTAATATCATTTTTATTTTCACTTATATGTATATCGTATATCGTCGGTATTTGCTTCTTCTTATGTCTCTATCAGCGAGAGCGAGGAGAATTACACTTGCAATTTTTCCTCAACTACTAGCTCTCTGGGATGTTTTCACGATATTGTGAAAACTATATCTTTTTCTGCTATACTCGAATCGTTCCTTGCGATTAAAGCGTAGCTAGAGCTTTATTGTATACTGTTTTGTTGTTAAAAAATTAATCAACGATTGACGACGTTTAATCGCAATTAACAATTAATCTCCTAGTTTAGTCGTTAATTGCGATTAACGATTAAATACTTATTAATCGTTAATTGCGATTAATCGGATAATTGATTAATGATTAACTGCTGAAATTTCGAAATGAAATACGTAATCAAAACTGTATGGATACTGAAAAAAATGTAAACTGCGTTTAGGTGTATTGTCATTTGGTCTATAATACAAACTCTACGTGCTTTTATGTTTGAAGTTATTATTCCTGGAAAGCTACAACGATTGGCGATTAAATCAATCGATTGAATCAATCGCCGATTTTTCGACGATTCCTTTTTTTGATCGTACACATTAATCAATCAATCGTGATTAAACTTTTAATCGATTAATGCCCAACTTTGCCGGACGTGTTGTTGGGTTCGCTGAAGCAAATTCCTCCTGCACTCGATCCAACGAGACGAATCAAGGCAGATAAACAAAGCAGCAATCTCCTTTGTTAGCTGTCCGAGAAACGTAACGCTATCGCACTCCAGTAGCCACCAGGTGTATTACGTTTGCCGACTCGTTGCTCGGGGTGGAGCATCTTCGACAGCAAATTACCGCGTTTACAAAGGACCCCACACAAATCATATGGAAAATCTATCCCGGTTAAATCAGTTGGATTTTTTATATGTTGTAGCTTATGATCTACTGAACAAAAGATGTAATGGGCACAAA